>JBAMJV010001414.1:0-256711 GCA_037951105.1 Echinarachnius parma
GTTACCATTACCCCCGAATATAGATCGCTAAGCAAAAGTTAAAGGAATTTAGTTACTTTATTAATGTACAAAAACTGACCACGGGTTGATAAAATGTGTATTTCGGTGATCTGATAATGTCCACTGAGTAATGTGTGGAAATTATATGGAAAATGAATGTCATGTGACCAAGTAATAAGCAAAATCGCTAAATGATATTTGCTAACTCTTTGCACTAACTTTGTACACAGTTCAAGTTCTCCCATGGAAAATTTCAAATCCGAAAAATCCAAGTAGGCTATACATTATCTTTCTAACGAAAGCGAAATTCGGAAAACCTCAACGTGTCCCATGTATATTGGTAATACGAATACAACGAGGTATACGGTATATGAGTTTTAGGTAAGTTAGCTTTTTGGGGATTTTGACGATGTTATACTAGAGTATAGACCCCTTTAAGTGTACGCTTAGTTTTTTGTTGTTAATGTTGTTTTTTGTTGATGGCCTGAGATTCAACATCAGCGGTGAAAAGTTCACCTGTTGTTAAAAATGTGCATGATTAAATTCATCTGCATTAGCCATCCCCATGTTCCCTGGGGATTGACAATAATCTAGGGCCCTAGGATGGAAATCTTTATGATTTTTTTATTTTATAATGATACACAAAAGAAGACGAGGACGAAAATAAGCATCACGATAGTCGTGGACGAGCCGCGGAAAAGTTCTGGAAAACTTTTCAGATCAATAAATTTCACAAGTCATGGAAACTGTGTGAACATGTTGTGGGTCTGAGCAAAAGTATGTTGTTGAACCTGTGCATGATTAAAGGTGCACCAGTAAAGTGTCTAACTCCACAAAAATTAATTTGAGCTTCCACATTTCTCTTCTACCGTGTTGTTTGGCTTATGGTTAGGGAAGAATAAAATAGGGTTAGATTTTTTCAAATGCCCCTTTAGTATGACGATATCTATCATTGATAATCATTCAGCTCAAGAGCGTTAATGAACGGTCATAAACCTCATAAACGTCATACAGTAATTCGTTGTAAAAGCTGACGCAAATTTTCGCTTGTGTTCTTTTTCAATGAAACTTTCATACATCATTCGGACATATCTTACGATGATTTTGGTATAGGATTTAAGTCTCAAATGTCATTTTGGGCAATATCTGACACTTTACAGGTGCACCTTTAAAGGGATCCGTTAACTTTGTCAAATTCAACCAAAATCACTTGAAGTTTTCACACTTCTATTTTACCTTTTTAGTTGGTTTATGGTAACCATGGTAACAGAAGAATGAAATGGGTTTTGATTTTTCAAATGTCTCCCTAATTATGGAGATGCTTAAGATTGCATTTAAAAGCGTATTATATAGACGCTTTCGACTGTTGTCAAGAGTATCCGAATTCGGATGCTTCACGCGAACGATTGGGATAAAATCAGATATTGATCTTCTCTGTTTTCACTTGGTAAACATTATTCCTTTTCTATGAAAATCTCACGTAGCATTCTCAAGAATCTTACAATGCAATTGGTATATGATTGAAGTATCAATTATAACTTTGGTGAACAAATATAAAGTTGATGGATCACTTTAAATTTGTGAAAATAAGTGTTTTATATGATACTATAATGTTTATCTTTATAACTAATATTCACTTTTTTGATATATAAAAAATAAGTATCGCTATAGTTATGGACAACAACTAGAAAGTTCTGAAAAACTTTCAAAATCATGAAAATAGTAGTTATTATGAGAGTCTGAGAGTCAAGTAGCGGTCATTGCCGTGCACCATTCGCATCCCTCGCATTAGGGAGGGATATATAAATATCCAATCTATGTGGCATCTAAATCCCTATCACATGCAACTGTTCGATGAGTCAATCACCCATATGTTGGTACGCACTGTGAGCGACAATCGTTTATGCGATAGTACAGTCATCCCACATCTCCAGAGCGCAAGTGATTACAGAATACTATAAAATATAGTAGACATTTATAGAGCGCAAATTGCAACGAGCCTCTAAGCGCAATTATTATTACCCCGGTCAACGGATATGCACACTTCTATCATTCCCGCATACAAAGTGCACAATTTCCACTCCCTGGGGAGTATTCCAGCCAGTCGCTTGTAAGGCGCACACGGTGCTAATGAACCACGTTCCCATCCTTCCGGGTCCCCATTTTATACAGCTGGGTAGAGAGCAGCAATAGTGGATTAATTGTCTTGCTGAAGGACAAACGTGGTGGGCAGGGTTCGAACTCGGGATCTCATGATCGGAAAGCGCGCGCTCTACCAATTATGCGTACCCGCACGGCGTCGCAGAGAGGCGCTTGGCAACTAGTAAATAAATATGTCTGGGACCTTGTATGAAACAGTTTAGATTTGTTTAAAAAAACAGCTTAATAAAAACTAAAAGTCTTAAGAAGGTCTTAATGGTATTATCATGCATAGAAGTCAGGTAACTGATAACTAGTCCTTATGCGAAGTCAAATCGAGCCGAGATGTTGGACCTAGCACATCCTTGATCTGGGCATGAAAAAAAAAATCAACTGAACAGGGAAATATATTTACATAAAAGAGCAAAGTGAATATCATCTACATCTGAAATTCAAGTAGCGGTCATCATCGTACATACTTCTAGTCAATATTGTCAAAGAGTTTTTGCTCCCCAAAAATATTTATTTGATATTGTAATTATTATTATAGCCTCAATGTTTGGTTAGAAACATGAAAACCTTTCTATGATAAAGATGATGCTTTGAGGTATTACCTGCAAATCTTCCACTGCCCTTAATTTAATATGAAATTATTACTAAACATAAATTAAACAACATCTACAAGAATTACGAAAGGGATTACGAAAGGATTACACTATTTTTTTTACAAAAATCACGCAAACAAAATTATACTAAGTACCTGTTATGAACAAGTCGGATTAAAGACATGTTTTCACCAGCACAATAATACCAGAAATTAACAATAACAACAACAGTGGCAATTATGGCAGAGCTGATAAAATCATGATTTAAAGTATATTCTGGAACATTATATTTTAAATATGAGTTTGCGTTAACAATGAAAGCAACAACAACAACAACAACAACAACAACAACAACAACATAGTCACGATAGTGTCAGTTATAGCATGCAGAGCTGGTTAAATAATAAAGTCTATTGTTTGAAACCTTGCATTTTAAATATAAATTTGCGTGCAGACAGACTTGATTTTGTATGATTATTGTATTTCTTATCATGACTTCTATTTTTATAACTCCTCTCTTCATTATCATTCTTTTTCTAGATTATTAACAAAGATGTGAAATCAACCGATGCCGCAATCAAAGCAAACAAGATACCAATGGAATTGATTGGTCGTTTCACAGTCGCGCTACCAAATATAGATAGGAATACGTAATAAACTATCGTCATTAGCAGTGTAGAATTTGTCCCCTATAATCAGTGGTATTCGATAACTTCGAAGGTACTTGGTTTCCATAGTAACAGTTTCGGAGGACAAAATGAAATAAAATGTTTTTTTACATTTTTGGAAGTAAAATATTGCCAGTTGCATGTACCGTGTTTAAAAAAGATTCTACGTTGAACTTAACTCTAAGTTTTACCTAACTGTTATGGAAAACCATGTGTAGCCTTGGAATACAATACATTCAAAGACAAAAAAAAATAGAATTTTAGACCTTTCATAAATGTTGCATCAAGAACATGAAATTTCCTTGATAATAGAAAATATTAATGATTTGAATCAACATTTTATTCCTTTGAAAAAGGACTTTTACAATAATTGTTCAAAGAAACTAGTGGATTTCCATACTTTTTAAGTCCAACTTAGAGTTAAGTTCAACTTTTTTGTGAAACACCCCCCTGGTTAAACAACGGTTTGGGCGACAATAATACTATCTAGGAATTAAAGGGATCTAGTAACAAATTGGTTGACATGTGCAAACAGTGATTATTTTTGTATACAATGTATTTGTGTTAATTGAGTAATGTGTGAAGATTGACATGGATGATATATTTTAGAGAAATGAGCGAAAATGGAAAGCGGTATATTTGCTAACTCATTGCACTGACTTTGTACATACAGTCAAACCTGTCTATAGTGGCCACCCAAGGGAGACAAGAAATGTGGCCACTGTAGACAGGTGACCTCTATAGGCAGGTTCAATTACACTGTTTTTCTCTGCAAGGGATCACTTTGAGTGACCACTATAGGCAGGTTGGCTGCTATAGACAGGTGGCCGCTAAGACAGGTTTGACTGTAGTTATAACTTTCCAGTGGATCACTAAAAATCCGAGCACTTCAATTGTAACTATCTTTTTAACATAAGGGAAATTCGAAAATCAAAACCTGTTCCATGCTTCGATAGGTAATTCGAATACAAAAAGACTTGAGAGAACCACAAGAGTTCTAGTTAAAAGTAAGTTTTGTGGATTTGACGATTTGACGAAGTTATCAATATATAATATACGCATCGCTATCAGTGATTGTATACTGTTTCGTCCTTTGTTCAATGTTTGTTTTTTTATTTTTGTAGAGGACTCGACCCGAAACGGACATGTGGACTTTATCTCAAGATTATTTATAATTCTAGACATTACAAAAATCGTGACAATTATCACAATCAGCGTCCAAGGAGAGGTTTGCCCTCCTTTATTGTTCAATTGCCTGCTAAATTGAGAAAACGTCTGGCCACTATCCTTCAGTACCCTTTCGTCCACGACCAAGATTGGTCAAGATGTAGAAGCCGAATAACCTAGTCATTAATACTTTATTTGACGGTGTTAACGGCCTGCTGAATAATTATGTAGATAATTCTGTCTACTATCATTTAGTACCCTGTCCCAATAACAAGAATGTTGAAGACCTGTAAGCCAAATAACCAAGACCTTAATTTCTTGATGGTTGTCGTAGGAGTTTCATGGCGTTTCATGGCGTGTGTCGTGAACACGTAGCCTATAGTGCATGGGCGAGGCATAATTATTTGGAGCTTTTATGATCAAGTTGATCATTTATAGCTCCAAATAATGATAGGCCTCGCCCATGCACTGTAGGCTACGTGTTCACGACACACGCCATGAAACGCCATTAAACTCCTACCATGCCTACGACGCCGCAACGACCTCATTCAACCCATTGCATAAAGGAACTGGTGGGCCATGCATCAACTCTGTGTGAATTGCACAATCTGATGGAAGTGAACGGGTTAACTCACATTCTGTGCTAAGCTATTTCATCACAATATCATCACGATTTGAACCTAAAATATTTTGTTTTTCGTAATTCGTACACATGGTAAAACATACATTTTCCATTAAACATAATGTGGGCACCGTTGCAGAAAGAGATACAATCGATTGTAAGTTACAATTAATTGGAAGTCAGATCATGTGTTCTAAATAATGCACACATCTGATTGATTGAAACGCGCAAATTTTCTGACTTACAATCTATTTATTGTAACTTACAATCGATTGTATCTCTTTCTGCAACGGGGCACTGGTGTGTGAGGTGTATTGACGGTTCGTATAACGACGTATTGCTGTTTCTTAACCAACACAATGTCTACAATTTACAGCTCCTTTCTGCTTGATATGATTATTATTTATGCAATAAGGTTTGATTTGTTCACAATCAGAAGTGGTAAAAGATACGTGTTAAATTAAATTAAAGTTTATAGCTTGCAGCATAAAAAGCACATTTTAAAATTAAACAATACAAATTACGTGAGTTAATGGCGCGCCCATCTAAATTAGGAAATGTTAGCTACGGTATTTAAACAAATAAATCACCCAGAACATTTCCCAGAGAGTGTGAATTGGTCGATTATCATTACAGATAGGTTTCAAATGTTTTTTTTTTTTTTTTTTTAATATCACATAGGTACTTGATAATAATTCTAAGTAAAAAAAAAACAATGATAACAAATTACAAACAAAAATAGTTCGGTATTATTTTTGTATAAAAATAGATTAAATGATATCCGCAGCAAGTTTCTTTTTTTCAATTCAATCATTTCCTGTATGCCATAATAACAATAATAAACACACATTATTTTAATTCATCACTATCTCCCGTAATAAATAGATTCAGTAAATCATCATCATACTATATAGACAGACTATAGGATGCAGTTTCAAAGACAGCATTAGACTGAGATTTCCGATTTTGATTTCCATTATTTTATTTTTTATCTGTTGCAGCTCATCGCCATGCAACTGTCGTCATCCGCCTACACATTAATCTGCGCTGCCCTGGTGGGGGCCTTGTTATCAAGGGATTTAATCTGTGGATGCCCTCCCACACACACTCATCATAAATTCACAGAATAATCCATTACCGCAGCCGTAAGTTGTGGGGGGGGGGGGTCGGGGCTGCAGCCCCTATAATAGGGGTCTTTGAAAACGCACAATATTCCAGCATTAGTCAACCCATTATTGGGCTAAATACAACGCATAGCCTATACTAGAACCAAAATACCTCATTCATGTCATGGGGGAATTTATATCATTGTTGGTAAAATATTATTTATTTGTCCTCATTTTAAAATGTCAAAGACAAACGGAGGTTGGTTATTTATTTATTTTTTACGGACGCGTTCAATCAATTGATATCATTTACGTCTGGGACCGCCCTTTATCGTCACCGTCCGAGAAGCGCAGCCTTGGTTCGACCCTGGCCTATGAGTGCGATGAGCAGAACCCTGACAACTATACTAGACTATGACAAGCAGACAATTATAACAATTTGACATCCCCCCCCCCCCCCCGGAAAAATGTGCTAGCAGAGACAAAACAAAAAGTGGACAGAGGTTTACCGATAAGTTAAGCAGTCTGTACCATAAATTAAAATGGAACTCTCCATCTGAAATTATAAACAAAAAGATGGAAGTGGCTATGATTTTGCTGCTTCTGCTGCTGCTGCTGCTGGTAATGATGATGAGAAGGAGAAGGAGGAGGAGGAGCGGTGGAGGAGTAGGAGGAGGAGAAAAGGGAGGAGAAGGAAGAGAATGATCATGATGAGGAGGAGGTGGTAGAAGAGGAGGAGGAGGAGGAGGAGGATGGTGGTGACACTGATGCTGCTGCTGCTGCTGCTGATGATGATGATAATGATGATGATGACGATGATGACGATGGTGACGATGATGACGATGATGACGATGATGCTTATTATTATGACGATGATGAAGATGATGATGATGATGATGATGATGATGGTGATGATGGTGATGATGATGATGACGATGATGACGATGATGACGATGATGATGATGATGATGTTGAGGAATGTATAATCCAAGCAAGGGTGATGACTGGTGAGTTAAGGGCACATTCAAATTCACAAAAGGAGTAGTTTTATCAGAATATATTGATTATGATCTTGCCTTTATATTGAAATTCATTGAAGCTAATATGGTGTCACATAGTGCCTGTTTCACCTCATTAGACAACCGCCTAGACATGGAAATCTGGTTTTATTAAATTCAACTTTCATTCCTTGGGCTTCCATTTTGTGTGCATATTATGTTAGTTACTCATCATGTTTCTAAAACTTAATACTGATGGGTTAAACTATCAAATTTGTGTTAAAAATATATAAAATGGTATTATGTAGGCCACGCAATCACGGCACTAAAATTAAGGCTATAGGCACTTTACCTCAACCTAGAAACAAAACGGTGAATATTGTGGACATATTAAGCTATGATAAGTTGAACCCTACAATTTCAACATACTTATAGATAGACATTTACAAAAAATTGTTTTAATCATTAGCTACTTGTTATTGAACAGTTATTTATATTACCCTATATGATTGTGAAATAATTACAAGAAAAATACTAACTCTGAAGTATAATATGTAAGGGATGCATTTACCTCGTGATCTGGTGATACACAACTTAAATACAAAATATATAGTTACACACTTTCAACTACACAATTTACCTACTATATTTGTATTCTTATTTTGAGAAAACATACCAATTCTATATGATTACTACATTTACCAGCTATTTTAATTCTAATCTTTGTTTTTTGTTTTGTTTTGGGTTGAATATCCACTGGCATAGATCTGTAAAGCGATACCTATTGTTCAGGGGTGCTGATCCTATTAATTCACCCACCAACCCCACCCCATGAACACAAGGTACCGTATCACGAACAGATCTACCACAGCGTTGAGAACAGCAAACAAGAGCAAAGTATCTTGATACAAGATAATAATAATAACAGTTCGATATACATAGCGCTTTATACGATACCAAATCATCTCTAAGCATTGTACACTATTATTACCCCGGTCATAGGATACCGTATACAATGCCAGCCAGCAGACATTGTGTGCACCATCGCCACTCCCTGGGGAGCATCCCTTCCAAGCGGCTCAGGGGCATAGGCATACATGTGCATGCCTGGTGGGGAATCGAACCCACGACCTTCGTATTGAAAGACGAATGCCCGAACCACAATACCACGACACTCCCAGGTTGTTTGCAGCGCTTTTCACACCACATCAATTTAATTTCTCGCGCAATACCACGACACTCCCAGGTTGTTTGCAGCGCTTTTCACACCACATCAATTTAATTTCTCGCGCAATACCACGACACTCCCAGGTTGTTTGCAGCGCTTTTCACACCACATCAATTTAATTTCTCGCACAATACCACGACACTCCCAGGTTGTTTGCAGCGCTTTTCACACCACATCAATTTAATTTCTCGCGCAATACCACGACGCTCCCAGGTTGTTTGCAGCGCTTTTCACACCACATCAATTTAATTTCTCGCGCAATTCATTTTGTAAGAGGGACAGTCAATACAACAAATTAATTGATGATGTATGTTACGGGACTTCAAAATGTATTTTTGCTTTTTTTAACGCATGAAATGTCAATCAACAATTATGTTTTTGTTTTTGTTTAAATCAACCACACAGCAAAATATTTCCTCACATCTGTCTATTTTGTTTTAAATGGGCAAATTGCAGTTATGTATTTTATTTAAGTGTTATTATTTGTTATCGACATGTCATTATGCTGTGTTTATATAAGTAATTACATTAAATGATTAAAGAGAGACATAATCCTATACATAAAAACAATGTACATATCATCACTGCAATTCTAATGCACCCATGCAGTATCAATATCATTTTCATTATGGAATACACTTTAAACAACAGGAACAAAAGGAAATGTGTGCATAATACTCATTGTTGGAAGCAAAAAGGGTACTGCGATTATTCCTATTTTGTTAACACTTCCTTCTTCCATTAGTAAAAAATGTATTTTAATTTAAATTCAGTAAATAAAGACGATTGAGTGTCTGAAGGTAAAACTGGTAATAAAACTGAGTTTGCATAACTAATTCAAAACAGTGTTCTGAGCGGTTGAAATACAAAAAACATACACAAGGCCATTATATGCGCTAAGGAAAAACAACAACATCGTTATGGTTATACGTGACTAGGCATTACTAGAAATCAAAGTACCGGTAATCAAAATGTATTTTGAAAATGGAAAAACAGTCATCTATTTTGAACATCAGATCAAACTATGGCTTCTCCTAATCAGACACTAATTGTACTAATTATGTATAAGATATCATATTTCTCCTGGAAAAGCTCCATCGCAAAAACAGGAAATCCTGTTTTCAAATGAAAGTAATACACCTTTAGCAGCGGCATAGATAAGGGGGAATAAGGGGGTGACCACCGCCCCCCCCCCCTTCCTCGGTCACTTATTTAGGGAAATATTGCCTGCAACACTACCCCCATTGGGGAAAATAAAAACAGATTAAATAAAGCGTTGATGAATTAGGGGGGGGGGGACACCTACCCCCGCCCCCTAGTCTGTCTTTACTATGGTTACGTCATCGATCATCACGTGACAATATTCGGTTAAGACTCTCCGCTTCAAAGGGATTCTGACTATGCATTTAAAGGGATATTAATATTGTTGGCGCCCTCTCAGGAAGTTGACGATGATATCTGTTAATCTATCTGGAACATTTTAGAGATGAAAAGAACACATTACAATATAGATGAATACATGAGTTTATAGATAAATTAATGATTTTTTCGAAATAAGTTTATTGAAAAATGTGTGAATAAATCAATGCATTTAAATTAATTAATCAATTAATAAGTAATTTTTTTATCAGAATGTCAGTATGAATATCATTCCTCGTGACATCCAGACTATTTGTTTTACACTCTAATAGAAACATAGTGACATTCTATCGTATGGTTCTAACATTCGCTTAACCCCTATATTTGTTGAAATAAATGGGCTAGAGCGAACATTCTTTTATATACATGTATATACAAACATTTTATTTTTCAAAAGGAATTTTGTTTTGTTTTACACAAAAATAATATTAACTCACTTCCCTTTATTTGATCGACTGCAGGTGTTAAACATTTTGATCCTGATATAAAACTTATTCAAATTGTCCAATTGTCCTCAAGATTTATAAGCAGGAGTAACTAATTTATTCTGAAACATTCGAAGACTACAATTATTACGAAAGTTCCTTAAAAGGGTTTAATGCCCCTTTTGTATTCTGGTGTTTTATGTATTCATTCTATGGGAGTGGCAATGTGTAGGCGGAAAAGGGGTTAAGGGTCTTTCGGGAATTCGAAGATACTACAAATCGTCTCAAATTTTCACTTAAAGGACCTAAAGAATACAACGTACTTTGACACTTATTCCATAGTTGATGACTTGAAACATAGGTCTGCCGAAACAAAATCCATGAAAATAAACACAGTAGTGATTTAAGACTAGTTTTCTGATGCCAAATCTCACTTAGCAGCCAGTTTACGCCCCACCCACATTTAGGGTCCGGAATCGGCAGCGTGATCGACATGTGATTGACAATTCATTGGCTTACGTCATGACGCGTCATCTACAGAATTTAGTTCATTAGTCCGTTCTTTAGATGACGTCACACTTTGGCGATTTAAAAGGGGCGTTCCCAGGACAATTAGATATTTACTAATTACCCCAAAATTGATTGATTTCATGAGAAATGACTGCCAAATTCTTTTTCTTCGGGAAAAAATACCTATAGAGAGCCGAATTGTGAAAATTAGGCCATCTATACGCTATAGTTCCTTTAATCTAGATTAGGCTGGGTAGTCTTTATACATTTTCTGATAATAATGCGTTGTTGTTTTTGTTGTTTATTAAATCAAAAATTCGAACGCAATTTTTCATGGAAATTTGAACAGATCCTCTCGACGAGTATTCAAAACGACACTCAATAATGGTCGTTACTTCAGGAATAGTATACATTTCATACCGTGAATTTTACATGAATGGTATACATTGCGATTTCGTATATATTCATTTGTTTTAGATTTGTAGCGTCCAAAACCTTTAAATGTAAGACCCCGAAAGTTTATATCCTAAATGAACTAATAACGCTGGTATCGGACTGCCTATATATGATTTCTTGCCATCATGTTATTGAATATACAAATATTTTGTTCTCAATTCTTAGAAAAGAGATTTCATTTAGAAAAGGGAGAATCCCCATTTTTGTCAGGCTTTGTATGTATTAGATTTGTTGCCCTTAATTTAAATGATGACATTTGACGTTTCGAGGCTATATTTTAAAGGAAGTATTTTTGTGACATTTGGTGACATTTGGTGACATTTGGTGTTTAGAGAAGTTTGCATGATCCCCTTTTGTATAGCTTTCGGCAATTGGGTCAAGCTGTAGGGGGGGGGGGGGGGGGGAGAGGGGGTGAAATGTTATTTATTTTTAAGGGGGAGGGGCCCACTCAAACATGTGTACCCATCTCCACGAAATTGCCAACTCATCACCTTTTTAAACTTTTAACATTGGCATTGTTATTATTTAATGTGTACTTTTTTATATTTAATGTGTACTTTTTGATATTTTCTTTTTATGTATCCGATTTTAAAGGGATGCCTGTAAAGTGTCTAACTCCACGAATTACTTGGAGCTTCCTCGTTTCTCTTCTACCGTGTTGTTCAGCTTATGGTAAGAGAAGAATAAAATAGGGTTAGATTTTGTCAAATGCCCCTTTAGTATGACGATATCTATCATTCAGCTCAAGAGCGTTTATGAACGGTCATAAACCTCATAGACGTCATACAGTAATTCGTTGTAAAAGCTGACGCATATTTTCGCTTTTTTAACCAGGAAAGCAGTGTTCTTTTTCAATGAAACTTTCACACATCATTTGGACATATCTTACAATGATTTCGGTACAGGATTAAAGTCTCAAATGTCATTTTGGGCAATATCTGACACTTTACAGGTGCACCTTTAATAATTTATCTTGTAAATGGTTATATGTAACAAATGTGCAATTCAGCCTTTGGCTGCTAGTAATTTGAATGAATACACTCTTTTTGAACTTGAACTTGTAACTGAATTCTGTTTGTTTAATGTCTCATCAGATGTGTGTTTTAACTTTTGACATTCGTACAACCATACCTAGAAAAGAATGTCACCTTTTTACGAACAAGTAAAATCTAAAATCTGTCTCCCAATATGAAAACATAATGAATTAATTACTCAACACGAGAATTATGGTCACGGAATGAAAATGTATAAACACCAAACAAATTTATATACTATTCACGTATCATTCATGTTCCTATTTCTAAGCAAAACATTTTATGTGGTGTCATCATCATCAACTTCAGGTGGCGCTGTAGAGCGCTGCTGTGGTCTTCACAAGAGCGCGCCATGCAACTCTATCTTCTGCCATTTGTGTTGCACCCTTTATTCCTTCTCCAGATACTCTCTTGATATCATCAGTCCAATATATTGGTGGACGACCTCTACCCCGTTTTCCTTCGAATGCTCCTTGCAGTATTTCTTTCACAGCCTCTTCAGATCTCCTAACAATGTGCCCAAAATACTTTAGTTTTCTTTCCATGATTCCCCTTCTGATAGTCAAGTCTGTTCCAATCTTGTCCAGAACCCACACATTTGTCTTTTTATCTTTCCATGACACATGCAACAGCCTCCTGTAGCACCACATGTTGTGTAATATTGTTGAATTCTTGTTCTAGTCATCCATGTTTATTTCGGCAAAATCCGCTCCATTAATTTTGAGTTATTATTAATCAAGTTGGACTTCGAAATTATGGAAAGCCGTTATTTTCATTGAAACAATATTGTTCAATTTCTTTTAAAAGCCGTACAGTATTGATTCAAATCATTGTTTTTATTTCTATTATCAAGGGGATTTCATGTTCTTGATGTAAAACGTATGAAAATGATAAAATACTTGTAATTTTTGTTTTGTAATATATTTTATTCCAATGCTACAAATGGATTTCCATAATTTGTAAGTCCAACTTAGAGTTAATATCAATTTATGATCTTTACGAAACACCCCCATTGCCCCGTTGCACAAACAATCGCAATCGATTGTAAGTCAGAAAATATACGCATACGAACCAATCAGAATTTTGAGCATGTAGTTACATGATCTGACTTGCAATTTATTGCAACAACGGGGCCCTTCTGTAAGACATGCATTTTCAAAATTTAAATTCTACAGATAAGTATTGTTTTTAAAGTAACGCAATATCAATAGTTATTTTTAGTCTAGCCCAGATGGTCCATTTCTCATCCCCATTCATCCTCGGTTCGATAAGGATGTTTAGTCTGTCAATAGACCTAGTCCTGGGACGTAAATAGAGAAACAGTCTATTTGAACAAATTTTATAGTGATGTATTGATAAACAATAGGTCCACATCAATCATGGCATTGAAGACACGTTTCAAGTTCTCATCGTATATCTACAATGTAATTATTAAAATTGTGTTAATTAAAAATATGTCTTTGTCTATATGTTCGCGTCATATTAACCCCATGCAGCAAAGTAGACAAAGGGCCCGGAAGGATATGTCATGGTAAAACACTTGTTAAAGGGATCTAGTAACTTTGTTGACATGTGCAAAAAGTGAAGAAGGGTTGATGCAATATATATTGTTGTTATCTCATATGTCCACAGGGTATTGTGTGAAAATTTCAAGTCAAATGGACATTGCATGGCCAAGTAATGAGCGAAAATGCAAAGTGATATTCACTAACTCACTGCACTCACTTTGTACACGGTATAAAGAAAAACTCCACCGGAGTTTTTCTTATCTGAATACTTCAATCGTACATATCTTTGTAACGAAATGAAAATTTGAAAAACCGAAACCGGTCCCATGATTTTATTGTTAATACGAATACAACAAGGTATGATGGAACCGCTAGAATTAAAATTTTATTTTGAGGATTTGGACAATGTTACTAAGTCCCTTTAAAAACAAACAGGAGGGCTAATAATACAATCAAACCTGCTCTAGCGACCACCTGTAATAATAATAATAATAATACTAATACAGGTTACTTATATAGCGCTATTCACAGCGTATCATAGCGCTTACAAATATAACAATTACAACATTACAAGATTCTTACAAGCTACAACAAATCAAGGAAAGAGGAAGGATTTTAGACCTGTATAATAAAGATCACCTGCTAAGACCGCTAATATTGTCTCCCTTAGAAGCAGTTTACATGAGAATGAACCTGTCTATATAGATCTCCTGCTTTTAAAGACCACTTTTCTGTCTCACTTTAGTGGTCTTTATAGACAGGTTTGACTGTAAATAGCTCCTAATGTGATACAATACAATCCCTAGGCTAAGCACTTAACATTGTTATTTCCCAAGTCATATAATACAATGCCAGCCCGCACATGCATTGTGTGCACCACCTCCACTCCCTGGGGAGCATTCCCTCCAAGCGGGTCATGAGCTTTGGGAAGATCATTCACATAAAAAGTCGGCATTCGCCTCCTATATACCGGTTCCCCATTTATACACCTGGGTATAATTATAAAGAACACCAATAGTGGATTACTGAAGGACAGATTCAGTGAGCGGACTAACCGTCAAAAATTAATTTGGTTGATAAAGATGCGATTCATTTGGCAAACAAAAATCACATTATTAACCTAAAAACTCGTCTACATCAGTTTGACTCAAATACTTGGACATTACATATTATGTACGGTATACATTCATGTATATTGACTAAGTTTTTTTCTGTCACTATTTGGCGAGAGACGAATAACTTCCGATTCTCATTTGAATATAACAGAATTACGATATTTTGTAATAAACCCATTGCCTACAGCAACCTGGTCGGTCCTGTGTTGATAGCCTAATCTAGTAGTAAACAGGTTAATTAGCCCCAATCGTCTCCATGAATAAATGAACCCCTTTGACTGTTGACTGTTTTGGATGAAATATGTGCATGCCGAATAACAAGCATCCATCCGGGTAGGGTTATAATGTGGGGTAATAGCTCCCAAGAGCAGCATAATGATGAAAGTCAATGGCAAAGCGACATAGTCATAGGAAGCGGGGGCCTGGGGGCTGCAGCCATGGGTGTACGGGCATATTTGTATTCCGGGGGGGGGGGGGGGGAGGGGACTGGGTTACGATTTTGCCCCAATATCATCTTACCCGCTTTTCACATGACAAGAAAAACAAAAAAGTTATTACCATTTAGCTTCCCGAATATGATATACTTTTTACGAGTTTGCCCAAATAATTACGATTATCATTTTGCCCGAATACATTATGCTTTTGCTCGCATACCTTTGCCCGAATGAGGCCGTTTTAAAAACTCTATGGGCGGCTGCAATAAGCATCCGTTTGCGAGTTCTAGTAATCTCCCCAAATGAAGTCATTCTCAATATTCAATATTCAATTACACATTGTATTAATAGTAGATTCTTCAAAGATCGGACGAGCAATAAGGAGGCATAAATAACAAGAAATTGCCTGCTATAAAGTTTTGTTCGATGGTCTCGATGGCGATGGAGGGATGTTCATTATTTAGCATCAGCGAAGCAAGAACAATCTCAAATGTTTATATTATTAATGGTATGTATTGTATTCAAAGGTGAAAGGCGGGCCAGTATGTAGGGCGAGAAATGTACAAGAGATAATAATAATTAATACTAATACATTAATTATGTTTTACCCAGGATGGCCTCTTAATTTATTTCATCTCTAAAGTGTTCCCAATATATCGAATGTTATTGTCAACTTCGGCTTCACACCCACGATTAATCAATCCGTCACTTAATGTGTACTTTCTCCACTCCCTGGAGAGCATTCCAGAAGAGATTGCCATATTGTCCATGTCCGTTAAGCAAAGCCTTTTCGATGATCATGATGATGACACGAGTGATCAGTTTACGATTTATAACGGTCAAGCGAAGCAAAATGTGTATTTCCCAGGAGAGGCGGGGCTATACGGACAAAGATATTGTCCCACCAGTCCCCAGTCCAGCTTCCGACTTCCCTTTGTGTCTGTAAAGCCCGGTGCAGACAGAGCCGACTCGCCCCGATCCGACTGGTTTCCAGTCATGCTAGAGTCAGTTTCGCTCAGTCGGAGCCGATCCAACATGTTGAATCGGCCTCGAATGACCTCCAACTGGCGCTTGACTGAAAAAATCGGAGTCCTGAGGAAGCACATACTGAGTTAATCAGGCTGAAAACCAGTCGGATCGGGTCGAGTCGGCTCTGTCTGCGCCGGGCATTAAATGGTTGGGACGTAGAGGACATACATTTTAACAGACACCAGCCCCACTAGCCCCCCCCCCCCCCCCCCCCCTCCCTTACCCCAAATCCCCTTCCGGCTTTACCATGATTGTGGTACGAGTGATTGTGTTTATTCTTTAACATCAGTTGACGAGTTCTCTATCCCAAACGAAGCCCAAAAGATTTAGTCCTACGTGCAGTAATGGGCAGTCAGTACAAAGCCCAAGTGGAAAGAAATTGTACAATGCACTGCCCAACCAGCTCCCCCCCCCCCCCCCTTACACACACGCAAACTCACACACTGACGCACACCCTACCGGCTCCCCCTTGTGCCTGTTCAATAGTAAGGATGTAATGTGAGTGATTTACACTATTTTGCACAAGACATAGTTAACAATTTGTATCGCTAGTGAAGCAAAGTTTTCATGGGAGACAGGACATGTAAGGACTAAGTAGACAAACACCCTTCTCACTGTCCCCCAGCCCACCCCCAGTACACCCCCCCCCCCCCCCCACAGCCCACCCATCCCAGCAGTACCCCCCCCCCCCCCCCCCCCCCCCCCCCGAGCCGAGTTCCGGCTCCCCTGAAGCATGTAGTGTTAAATGGTCAAGAATGTGCATGTGCGAGTGATTTTTTATATTCTTTAGCAGTAGTTGATCTATCCCAAACGGAGCCCAAAAGTGTTGGTATACGTGCAGTAAGGGGCAGTACCCACCAGTCCCCTCTTCCAAGTCCCCCTTCGGCTTCCTAATGACATGAATGAGCCAGTTAAATGGTCAGGATTGTGGTGCGAGTGATTTTGTTTTTCTATTCTCTATAGCATCCGTTGACGAGTTCTCTACCCCAAACGAAGCCCGAGAGAGTTGGTCTACGTGCATGATGGCCACGCAGTACTAGATTTGTCCAGCGATGTCTAATTGAGGCACTTGAGGATCCGAGTAGTGCTTAAAGGGATCCATTAACATGATAAGATGTTTCTCCGAAAGTGACATTTGAGACTTCAATCGTATACTAATATCACTGTAAGAGTCATCTGAATGATTCGTGATAGTTTCATAGAAAAAGAACACTGTTTACCTAATGGAAAAAGAGGTAAAATTGATGTCAGAGATTGTATATACGTACTGCCCATTGGTTTTTATTTCCGGAACGCTTTTCATTCAACAAGGCCATGAAAAATAAATTGTTGGATTGGCGTAACCCGCCCGACCCTAAAAATACCGCCGACCCTTTTTTTTTTTTTTTTTTTTTCTTTTCAATTGCGATATGTGTTATGTGTGTGTTATATGTGTGTTTTTGTGTATTTGTGCGAATCCTGAAAAAAAAAATCCTACCTACCTGCCCTAATTTTTGGTTGCCCGTTACTCCAATCCAAAAAAAAATTTTTTGGCCCAATATATATCCAAAATATGGGAGACATTTGAAAAATCCAGACCCATTTAATTTTATGTTACCATTGGCCAAACAACAAGGTACAATTAAGAGGAGCGTAACAGCTCCAAGTGATTATGGTTGAATTTTACAAAACTACTAGAAGATCCCTTTAATGAACATTACTGTTTCCTACCATCCCCAAGCAATACTAGTGACTTAAGTATGGCCCATGAGTGTCAGAGCCTAGTGTTTTTGTTTGTCTATCAATCACGCTGCTAAAGGGGGGAGGGGGGGGGGGGGGTGTGGGTAATGGGGACCTCCTTTCCTATCCTTGGATATCTCTGCCCCTCTTAATGTACATGTCTTATGGGCCTATGTATTCAATCAGTGCATGGGGTAGGGTAGTTGGACTTCATTTTGTAAAAGATTCTAAGATAATGTCTAACTAAACTGAGCATAATATGCGTCGGAAGTGTTTGGGGCGGGGGCAGTGGCTTCCCATAGATTTTGAATCGGGGGAGGGGTTGATGGTCAAAATGCATTTATACACCCTTTCAAAGTTTTCTTTCCAATAATTATGTTTTAAAACCTTTGCAATTAACCGCATCGTGATCAAAAGTTTGAGATGGTTCTTTAAATATCGTTTTCTCTATAATGGTATAGATTTGTATATGAAATTATTCCGGAATAGTTATATCCAGCTAGACGGACGGACGGACGGACGGACGGACAGACAGGTAATCATAATATGTCGAAGAGTGGTCGGACTGAATGGGGGCACATGTATTATTGAGGGTACACTCTATGCATTTTGTTTATCAATAATTGTGTTGTTCATTACTTTTGTCACATTATTGGGGGCACGTGCCCCCATACCCCGTGCCACGAGCCCCACCCCTTAGCTACACCACCACGGACATGTATATTTCATTGAGCATAATCATTTCCCGCCCTCCAAGCGACTGATAAATACAAAATTAACTCTTACATTGTATCCGAAGTAAATCAACAATAGATTTTCACCAAAAGGCGCTAAATCAACTTCCGAGTAAAACAGGTTTCTTTGTCCCACTTTGTACACGTGCCTATGGGAATATGCAAATTGAACGTTCTATATTTTGATTTTGAGTGAGTTATTTGTCGTAAAATATGGATTCCTAGATAGCTACGTAGATTATACATGTATACATATCGTTAACTCAATTTTTATGTAAAGTGGATTTAGCGCCTTTTGGAAGTGAGCTCTTAATAGAAACAGAAATAAATATAAAAACGAGAAATTAAAAGGACATATGACCTTACACTGAATACACAATTATTATTAATTTAAATATAATATTAAAAATTGAGCTACAGAAGTCCGAAGAGAAGAAATTGTTTTAAAAACGTGTATATTTGTGAACAGCTGTTATGAAGAATGCTTCTTCACACACTGTACGTGTTACAAAGCACAGTTCACCTCGTGTCTACACAGAACCCTAAAGTCGGGTTTATCGGGGGTTCGTCCTCTCAGAGACGGATTAGAACACAGCATTATCACAAGAAATTATATGGTCAATAATCGGTGTGAACGGGTAGTCTTTAAGAACAGGTTTCTTAATATTATGTCAATACAAAATATAAAACACGTCATGTGATTCGCAGGTTTGGGTCAAACAGATGGGATAAGCAAGCAATCGTGACAATTGACAATAAAATTGTGCTGATCGAGACTCTGTGTATTACTGAGACTCAGTGTGAACGCAAAATAAGATCCACCCGTCCTAAACTCGTAATTATACCCGAGCCTAATGGCCAACAGACAGTGTGCTGTGTGGACGCAGGATTCGATCAGTGCACATGTGGCGCCTTAGACTTGCGTCATTATTCGGTGTGGACGTGATTTTTAATTGTTTATGATTAACGTCAGAACGACACCTCTCCGGATATGACATTGTTTCAATCATGCACACTTTCTATATTGTTACGTCATGTGTGTTTTTATAGTGTTTGTCACTTTGTTGCCATGGTTACATGTCACATAATTACTATTGTTCTTTGACACTTTGCCACCGAGAGCCATATACTGTTTGACATTATTGCTAGAATACGGATTAATGGTATGTAATTAAAATCTAAGGAACAGATACACGATGTGTGCATGCAAGCAGGCATTTGTTTTCATTTATTTAGTTTCATGTCCAAATCAGAACCCCAGTTATAATCCCACTCACAATCAATCCACACGTCAAGTGCACTTCTACTCCCATGGGAGCAATCATACACTCTGGCAGCCAGAGCAATACAACATTAAAGGGATCTAGTAACTTTTTGGGCAAGTGCAAACAGTGATGAGTGATTAATCAAATGTGTATAAGAGTGATCTGATATGTGTGAACATTCACGTTAATTGGATGTTTTTTGGCTGAGATATGAGCAAAAATGCAGAGATATTCACTAACTCATTGTACTTACTTTGTACACGGCATGAAATTATCCTGTAGAAAATTTCATATCTGAACACTTCAATCGTAAATATCTTTTGAACGAAATGGAAATTTGAAAAACCGAAACCTTTCCCGTGCTTTAATTGTTAATATGAATATGATATAAAGGTATAAGAGAGAACCACTAGTAGAGTTCCAAGTAAGTTTTGAGGATTATGACAATGTTACGAAGTCCGTTTAATACGTGCGCATACATTTACACTCGAACACAAACTGAACCATGTATACTTTTAGGCGTTTTGGCATCGTTTTCATATGACCCCGCCCAACACCCCCTCCCCACCCCCAAACGGTGGACACATGCTGACACGGGCTTCAAAATATGTGATTCCGAGTTCAAAACCAGTGTTTGTCCGTTGCGTTCGTTAATTGAAAAAACAATATATCCACTTTCGTCACCTCTCTGTAATCATATGTTTGTATTGTGCGTCTAATGGAGTTGGCTACCAGAATACATTGCTCCCAAGGGAGTGAATAAAGAGTACGTCACGTGTGCGTGGATTGATTGTGAGTGGGGTTATATATAGCGAGGGTTGGGTGGATGGTTATGGGTCGTTGGCCCCATTGCAGAAAGAGATACAATCGATTGTAAGTTACAATTAATTGTAAATTAATTAGATCACGTGTTCTGAATGCGCGAATCTGATTGGTTGAAACGCGCCAAGTCTCCGACTTACAATCAATTGTAACTTACAATCGATTGTACATCTTTCTGCAATGGGACCAAGAAGTGATAGTTTGAAACATCATTATATTAGACCAAATGGTTCGAGATAAGCACAAAGACCTTGGATTAAGGGTAGTCAAATGACTATTATCTCATTTTATATACCCGGCTAATTCAAACATATCATATAAGTCCCTCACATTTGGATTCAATTTCAGAATGAAGAAGAGCCCCATTATACCTAATTTGGTAATGCTCAGAATAAATACAGGTATAGGGAAGTACATGTAGAATCTGAATGATGACCCTTATATTGCTTATTTGCAGGCAGGCATACGTATTCAGAAGTTCTGCAGGGCACAAACTATACCTTATACAGTCTTTCTCATAGTGGTGTTTTAGTATGTTATGCAGCTGTACTTATTGTTGCTGTTTTGTTTAAAGTTGTATACATACTCTTATTACTCAAAATCAGTATATATTATTAATTTTGTTAAATGTATACTATACTCAATTGACACACACGCATACACACACGCACTTTTCCCCCTTTTTTTTGTTGGTTCATGTTTTATTCCTCCAAATAAACAGAACAAAAAACCATCAATAACAATTTCGTGAACACAATTATGCATCATATATACATGGATGTTCCATTAAAGAAAGGAAATGACATATACATAACAATTTACATCACATAATTATGAACTACGTAAGAATAATGAAAATTGGAGGTTTTAAAGCTAAGATTTTTAAAAAGAAAAGAAAAAAAGAAGAAAAAAAACCTCTACCCCTCTACCCCATATTTTCTTCTGCCTTCCTCTTCTTCTCTTTCCCTTCCTTGGTTGCCATTCTGTTAAGCGATATGTCCATCTAATTTTGATTACAAGTATGCTTATTCACGTTTTTGTAAATACTTCGGTTTTACAAATCCTCTTCCGTTATTGAGATATTTATGATTGAAATGTTTGATTTATAAATATCCGTTGGATAGTTCTGGCTGAGAAAATTACGGGTATTAATCACGGTATTAACGAGCATTCGAATTTCGCAATAGTTTTGATATGCGCTATAAACTATTATTATTATCAATTCATCATTATTATCATCATCATTTTGATATGATAAAGGTAAGGTTATATATTATGGTAGGCTGGTAAAATCGTCCTTTTTGTAAGTTTCTAATTACCGTATTTATAAGTGTCCAAATGGAAAGTCTACAAATGAAAACAAGACGATCATTATCATATCACCTTGGAGGCGCCCACACATCCAGATTTACATTACTGCATCTACACACACCCCTCAAGACCCCGAAACAATTTCCCCCAAAGAATAATTGTTTAAAGCAATCATCTGCACATCATTTGTACATCTTTGAAGAAAAGCGCTTAAATCCGCACTTACATTCTTATTAGTTTGTGTTCCATTTGAACGAACTGACATAATTTACATATTCATCATTATTGTCTGTATAACGTTTATAACATAATGGCAACCAAGGAAGGGAAAGAGAAGAAGAGGAAGGCAGAAGTAAAGATGGAGAGATGAACTAACAGCATACATGGGAACGGCCGCATGGCTCAGGATAGCTAGAGACAGAAGAGAATGGAAATGTCATGAGGAGGGCTTCGTCCAACGTCCAGATGAACTACCCAGCTAGCCACCTGACGTTGGGCCGATGTCGGAATTCGGTTGCCAGATGTCGGCATATCGCCGTTGGCTCGAGGTTAAAATGTCCGCCAGCCCAACATCGTCACGACGTCATTTTTGTGATATATTGGCATAAGGTCATTTTCCGACAATGGCCCAACATCATGTCATGAGATGATGTTGGGCCATTGTCGGAAAATGACGTTATGCCAATATATCACAAAAATGACGTCGTGACGATGTTGGGCTGGCGGACATTTTAACCTCGAGCCAACGGCGATATGCCGACATCCGGCAACCAAATTCCGACATCGGCCCAACGTCAGGTGGCTAGCTGGGTATAGCCTGATAGATAGATAGAACGTTTATATTGTTTTGTGTGTTAATTTCTGTAATACACGGCCCTGCTGAAAAGCAGCCCCCGGCTGATAACAGGCTTGTTACCACGATGAACTAAATAAATACAAACTCATTATTTTAAAGGTTTGAACAGAACACATTTTAATAAAAGGTTCGCAGTCAGGTACATGCTGTGTGGACGGGTGTGGACGCTAGTTAGTTAAAAAAAAAAAATTTCTATAGCATAAAACTCGACTTTTTAGGGCAAGGCATATTATTATGCTGTATATGAACAGTATCTATAATACCCGAAGGAGTATTACAATAATGCATAATTGATAATGTATTATACAGCCATCTAAAACATTGCCTGTACGAACTCTGGAGAGGTTTTTGACCGGAATTATTTTGTATTTGTAATGAAATTAAGAGTACCCCCAACATATTATTTCAAAGGGGTGCGTATAATTTGCAAAAACGGGACCGAGACCGATCGTGCGAGAACGAGACCACTGGTTTGAGTTGTGTGTGAGTGTAGGAGGGGAGTGGGGGGGGGGGGGGGGGGGGGGGGGGGTCATCGCCAAGACTAATCGTGGTCCCGGAGACCAGTTTAGTTTAGATGGCCGAGACCGTTAAAAAAGTGGACCTTTCTGAATTTGGGGAAGGGGGGGGGGGGGGGGGGGTACGCACCCAACGCACCTCCTGGCTATACGGGCCTGTGCCCCTTATATAGGAAGCACACGCTTTGCCACGTGGCAATGTCTACATCGTGTAACGCCCAAGGGTGTATGTACAATATGTATAATTGATGCCTTGATCTATAAAAACCTTATATTTCGACCCAAGAGATGTTCTAACATCCGTCTTTTCAACAGTCTCATGAAATTCTAAACGTCCGAGCTAAGCAGATGATTATTTTTCATTTTGTTGTTCCGCCATATATTGCATGCATGTGCAAAGCACTGCTACCGAAGATAATTATTATACACCACCAGGCAGTATCTAATCAGGCATTTTAAGGTGGTTCGGCGGTATAGAGCGTCTGTCCCATGCACGGGAGGTTGTGGGTTCGAGCCTCGGCCGGGTCATAACAAGACCAAGATAACAATTGTGTCACTGCCTTGTAGACACTAGACAGTAGCCTTTACCCAGGCTTCGTGTCTCAAGCAAGCAATGGCTGTGCTGCATGCAGGATCAGAAACGACTGAACGCCTGATGGAGGCTATCCTACAGTGGTGAATTCACGTGCGATCCCCTCATGATTGTGCAGGGTAGTCGCGCTGTCAGTCGTTCCTGCATAATGCATACTATACCGTGCATTCAACTCAGCTCAGACGAGACATGCCTTGTCAAGAGGCTATGTAGACAGGTACTCGCCATGCAAAATGAAGTAACATGCTTTAACAGTAACGTTTATGTTATGCAGGTCCTCCTGGTAGTGGCTACCATGGGTAAATAAATTGCTACTACTATTAATTAGTTGATTAATCTGCGAATCGACTGACAAATAAGGATCTCAATGGATTCGTTCAATTGTGTTTTTATTTGACATGTTCTGGGTCCCGTTGCAGAAAGAGATACAATCGATTTACTCAGATTTGCACATTGAGAACACATGATCTGACTTACAACTAATTGTAATACTTATGCCCTCTGCAGACAGAGCCGACTCGACCCGATCCGACTGGTTTTCATTCGGATCGGCTCAATTTTCGGTGCGTTGCAAGACACATTGAGCCAGTCGAGATACAGTCAGATGCCAGTTGGGGCCGATTCAACACGATGAATTGGATCCGACCGTATGGCAAGCCGTTTTAACATTTATTCCTATTTCTTGATATCAAGAATTCGACTTCTTGATATCAAGAATTCAATTCTTGATATCAAGAATTACCATTGCTTTACAACAGAAAATCATTTCTTGATATCAAGAATTCATTTCTTGATATCAAGAAATCAATTCTTGATATCAAGAATTCATTTCTTGATATCAAGAAGTCGAATTCTTGATATCAAGAATTGAATTCTTGATATCAAGAAATAGGAATAAATGTTAAAACGGCTTGCCATACGACCGACCGGGCCCAACTCTAGCCTGATTGAAACCAGTCAGATCGGGTCGAGTCGGCTCTGTCTGCGCCGGGCCTTATCTCTTTCTGCAATGGGTCTCTGCACTGACAAAGTGCGAAATCTGAATATCTGAGTCCTGACGTTTGCCATGCATGGCGATCGAAAAGTTCCACAGACAAGACTCGTGAGAAATTGATTGTTCTATAATTATGTTAGCCGGTGATGGCGCTATACCACTACAAGTTACCAGAGCCGTATATAAACCGAACACAAAAAGTAACTACCCACCCCCCCCCCCCCTTCCCCTAAACAAATGCTTATAATTTCATAACTAATAATTGCCTTAAGCTACAGTTTTACCACAATATTTATACAGTTGTTATAAACATCTTGTGTGAAAATCAGAGATATCCATTACTTCATGGCTGAATGAGCACAGATTATCCATTTTATTTTTGTAATGGCACATGTGGTGATATGCAATAATTGCAATTGTTAAACAGTGCAATCCACAATATCTCAATACTCAATATACTGCAATAATAATATCAATATTGCGAATTTTTAAATATTACTTTTTTCTCTTAAATGTGTGCTTACTCAGCCATGGATTAATGGTTACCTCTCATTTTTACATATTGTTTTCCTAACTATCATAGAAATATTTTGGCAGAACAAAATCTTGAAACGATTCTTGGTTAAGAAATTATGAGCTGTTGTTTAGGGGGGGTAGTTACTTTTTGTGTTCGGTTTAGATAGACATACGGCTCTACCAGTTACCACACGATGGGGATCAAGATATTTGTTTCACACCACACTACAGACAATTTACTAGCATAGCATATTTTATACCATTATATTGTTCCTGGCAACCTTAAAGCTTGCCCGAGGTTTAACCACGAAAGCAACAACTAATGTTTGCAAGGAGGATTCCAATTATAGCACTGTATTTATTAGGAAGGGATTAACTGAATGGCTTGTTTCTAGGTCATCAAGCAAGGAGCATGCTTAATTTAAGGTAAAAGTTTGCCCCCTTTAATCTACTTTTGATTATGTTCTGTACACATTAAAACAGAATTTCAATATTAAAACTAGATGGATCTTCGACTGCGCGCAGTCGAAAATTATGCCTCCGCTATCGGACGGGATTTTTAATATCAAGCCCAAATAACGTGCACTGACATTTTTTTTTCATATATATATTATGAGTGCTGTGACCTTGACCATAAACCCCAAACTTTGATGGTTACATTGGCTCCCAAGAAAAATTCAGGTACCAAGTTAGATTGAAATCTGACATTCAGTTCTTGAGATTTTGCCATTACAAGCAATGTTTGCATACATATTGAGTCATGTGACCTTGACCTTTGACCTCATGACCCCCCAAATCTAATCCAATCATTGCCACCCTGATGTGTATGTAACTCATTACAAGTTTGAAATTGATCCATCAAACTGTTCTTGAGATATTGCGAGGATGCTTTTTTGCGCATATATTGAGTCCTGCGAACTTGACCTTTCATCTCATGAACCCCAAAATCTAATCAGATCATTGTCTCCCAATATATACACTCATACCAAGTTTGAATTTGATCTGTGAACCAGTTCTAGAGATATCGCGAGAACGAGGTATTTTTGAACATATATTGAGTCCTGCGAACTTGACCTTTCACCTCATGAACCCCAAAATCTAATCCAATCATTGCCACCCTGATGTGTATGTAACTCATTACAAGTTTGAAATTGATCCATCAAACTGTTCTTGAGATATTGCGAGAAGGATGCTTTTTTGCGCATATATTGAGTCCTGCGAACTTGACCTTTCACCTCATGAACCCCAAAATCTAATCAGATCATTGTCTCCCCAATATATACACTCATACCAAGTTTGAATTTGATCTGTGAACCAGTTCTAGAGATATCGCGAGAACGAGGTATTTTTGAACATATATTGAGTCCTGCGAACTTGACCTTTCACCTCATGAACCCCAAAATCTAATCAGATCATTGTCACCCCAATATGTACACTCATACCAAGTTTGAATTTGATCCATCAACCGGTTCTAGAGATATCGCTAGAACAAGGCATTTTTGCACATATATTGAGTCCTGTGACCTTGACCTTTGACCTCATGAACCCCAAAATCTAATCAGATCATTGTCTCCCCAATATATACACTCATACCAAGTTTGAATTTGATCTGTGAACCGGTTCTAGAGATATCGCGAGAACGAGGTATTTTTGAACATATATTGAGTCCTGTGACCTTGACCTTTGACCTCATGAACCCCAAAATCTAATGAGATCATTGTCCCCCCAATATGTACACTCAAACCAAGTTTGAAATTGAAACGAAAACGGGACGTACGTACGGATGGACGGACGGACGTACGGACGGACGGAAGTACGTACGGACAGACGGACGGAAGTACGTACGGACGGACGGACGGACGGACGGACGGACGGACGGACGGACGGACGGACGGACGGACGGACGGACAACCCCAAAACATAATGCCTCCGGCCACTTCGTTGGCGGAGGCATACAAATTTGTGAGCAAGGGAGGAGAATCATTCAAAGTCACCTGAGCTAATCCCCATACGCCACACACAGCATGGAGGCTGCCATATGTACAATCTTTAAAACCAGGATTTGTAATTGATCGCGCTAAAATGTGATGTCAGTCCCAAACAAATAAGCTTGGCCTCTTTTTGATGGCTCATGCAGCTCGCAGGATTTGTGCACAAACAAAAGGCGAAATGTTGTTATGTATAGAGAACATAATCAAAGTAGATTGTCAGTGGGGGGTTTCTCCTTTAAATCTGAATATTCATGTTAAATGCAAAATGAGCAAAGAAAATTGGGCTTTGCCGGAACTCAAACCACAGAACTGGATTGCTAGACCAGTGCTCTAACCGTTGAGCCACAAGGCCCTATTGATGGCACTGTAGTCCTTCCCAGAATCCCCAAGTTGATTCCATATAGCTTTGAAAAGGGTTGCTGGAAAGGAACACCATCAATAGCTTTGTGGTTAGAGCACCGGTCTAGCAATCTAGAGGTCTCAGATTGCTCATTTTTCATTTATTTCAGGTAATTTTTATTTCTTTTAACTTAAAATTTTGAATATGTTTGTGACCTACATGTAGTCTATTGAATACAAAAACTACCTCTAAAAAAAAAACACCACCAAATACAAACTTTTTTCATTTAATAATAGAATAAAATCTCCTCAGAAAAAAAATGCATCAAAAATTTGAATGGTTATGAAATTTTATTTCATTGTAGAAAATAATTACAAAAAGGCAGATCATTTCATGAATAAGACTATAATACAAAAGAAGCAACATTAACAAAAATATCATAATACTCACAATATCTTGAAAAATCATGTTAATTTGATCAGTCACTAGGTAACTAACATGAACAGCATACATGTATTTAACTCTTACTATGCAGTCAACCTTTACCCTAAATTTGTACAAGTATTTACTGCATTAAAGGGATCTAGTAACTTTGTTGACATGTGCAAAAAGTGATGAATGGTTGATGCAATGTATATTATTGTTATCTCATATGTCCACAGGGTATTGTGTGAAAATTTCAAGTCAAATGGACATTGCATGGCCAAGTAATGAGCAAAAATGCAAAGTGATATTCAGTAACTCACTGCACTCACTTTGTACACAGAAGAAAAACTCGACCAGAGTTTTTCTTTGTAACGAAAGGGAAATTTGAAAAACCGAAACCTGTCCCATGATTTTATTGTTAATACGAATACAACAAGGTATGAGGGAACCGCTAGAATGAAAAATTTATTTTGAGGATTTGGACAATGTTACTAAGTCCCTTTAACAGTTACAATAGTTACAATGAAAATTACAATATTTTGCAAAAGACCTTATATTTTACAATTATGCTTAATATTTTCAACATTTTGTAGACCTCCACTCCCCCATGTCAATAACATCTACTTTTAAAATTTTATTTTATATATCCAGGGGGTGTTGCATAAAGAGTTGTGATTGATCGCAAGTCAGAAGATATGCGCATTTGAGCCAATCAGATTTGCGTATTTATGCGCATTTTCTGACTTACGAACGCGACTTTCCAATTAAACGCAACTCATTATGCAACACCCCCCGTACTTATCCGTAATGATCTGAATTAAACTTTCTATCCAAATTATTCAGTTGATTATCAAATCTAGAGAAAACAAGTTCATCATACAAATGTATGACCGTGTATGCTATTCAGATATTTGACATAATTATTCATAATAATATAATATTATCGTTAAGTACCAACAAGTTTACCTTGCAATAAGTTTACTATACAATAAAAACTCTTGCACTCTTCACAAAGCGCAAAGATATTAATTTTGGATTGCTTACTAATACACTCTGATTATTTCAAATTTTTGTTTACAGCTGTGGCCACATACACACCAGTTATCAATATTGGTAAAATGCAAAGTACTATTGTATTTAAAGCTCTACAGACAAGAAAACTACCTCAAAATTGTGTTTTACTGTATCTAAGGTAGATTTTCATGAAGATTACTAATGAAAACATTTTTTCCTCGTGGGAAAACCCGGAAAAAAAAAATCAACTTGTAAATTCACTTTAGGAACCCCCGTAAAAAAATTGAGTCCGGGCGAAGAAAAATGACGTCATCTTTGTGACGTCACATAAGGACGATCGCAGCATAGCTTGGTACTCTATTGTGATAGACGTACACGCCGAGTGCATCTACTCATGTTGACAGAGAGATATTATTCCGATTTTTTTCAATATTTGCAAACATTTGTTTAAGTTTATATCATGGAGGATCCACACTCAGATGTGTTGCTGCATCCTGCTACAATGCATTTCTTAGGCATTTTCAGTTAAGCCTCAATTTCCAAGCAAATACGAGTGTTTTACTAGCAAGTCAAAGGCTCTGCATGTAAACCATGCACGTTCGTACTTTGTACTCCGTGTTGTGGTCCTCATGTGACGTCATGACCCGATGAGCACGTACGCACACGCGCGCCCCCCGCTATAAATAACTTTTTTAGGAGTATGGAACGCAGATGCGAAAAAGTTGCATGAAATTTACCTTTTTTGCCCAACTTAAGGATTTCTTTGAAAAAAAGTGTGGTATATCAATATAGGCACATATTCAAAGCTATAAACCTGAATCAAAGCCGGGATTTCACCATACCCTTAATTCTTCGACACAGATTGATTTGGATTTGATTCTTCTATTCTATTTACAAGGGTAGACAAACTCTGATCACAACATACTGGCCACTTAAGAGTCAATACTCTAATTGGTGTCCACTCAAATGATCTTCTACTAGCATTTATAAGGTCATTGTATACTGCCACATGCAGATCAACAACTTAAATCATCTCTATACAAAATTTACTAATATACATGTACAAAAGATTCATTCCAACAAAGAAATATAATAATGTAATGGAAAGTTTGCATTCATGTGTGCACATTTTGTCATTTTGTCATTACTGTGAGTACCACATGTTAACTCCATCAGTATAATGATTTGTGAGAGGGAATGGCTTGATAGAGGACATCGTCATTGTGAGTATATAGGCTTGTTGCTTTTAACTCTGTTAGCACAGCCACATATCTCAAGTCCTAAGTCCATAGACTTCATATAGTTCGGTAGTACAGGTGTTAAGATTGAAATCCTCTTCATTATGAGCACAATGTGACATAGCGCCCTTCTCTTTCTAAACCGAAGTGTCCCAAGAAGACAAAAGAAGCACAGTAGACGCGTACGTCCTAGAAAATGGACTAGTCTTCATAAATCACAGTATCGTGATGGGTCCTCAAATTATATAATTTGTCTGGAAACCAATTTTTTCTGAACTTGTCGGTGGAATGGACTACTAAAACTATTATATTTAATTCATAAGAATATTATTTTGGGGTGTTGTTTCCCTTTAGTAGAAGTCCTCTTCGTTGTGAGCAGCCTTGCTGCCCTGCTGGTTCTTGATCTGGTCCTGGTTATTGTACATGGTAGCAACCTGAGAAAAGTAACAATCAGACATTGAAAATATATAAATAATCAAATACAATTACAACAATTTTGCTTTTCTCTTTTGATTTTTGTATGTCTACCTTTGCGACGAGTTTGTATCATTTTGTTTAAAAATATTAATAAAATACATTTACAACAGTTTTGCTTTTCTCTTTTGTTGTTTGAATGTCTTCCTTTGCGACAAGTTTGTATCCTTTAGTTTGAAAATATGAATAAAATACATTTACAACAATTTTGCTTTTCTCTTTAGTTGTTTTGATGTCTTCCTTTGTGACGAATTCAACCAAAATCACCAGGAGCTTCCCTGTTTCACTCGTACTTTGTTGTAGCTGAAGAATGAAATGGTTCTGATTTGTTAAATGTCGCCCTAACTATGGAGATGTTTATGATTGCTTCAAAAAGCTTGCAAGGAATGCTTTTCGATTTTGGTCCAATTAACAGCCAGTAGGTGATCAAATCTTGACTTCATTTTTCACTTTTTTCACTTTTTTCACTAGGTAGCAGCATTTTGTTTCTTCTACGAAACTATCACACATCATTTAAAATAATCTTGCAATGATATCAGTATATGATTGAAGTTTCAAATATAATTTTTGGAAAAACCTCATCAAGTTTAATAATGGATCACTTTAAGCAAGTTGATCGAAATCAGATGTATGATGAAATCAGAAGTAGGATTAAAATGTGAATGAGCGAGTACTATCATTACCTGTGAGCCACTGGTTGCCTCCTCCGGTTTCTTGTCGTCACGGATACGGATGAATCTGGGGAATCTGAGGGAGATTCCCTTGGCTGGATCCACCTGTGATTGCAATGTATGAAAACATCATGTTACGATTTTTAAGGTCAATCTTTCCTAAAAAGAATGACAACAATTCTTTTTATAATGAAAACAACTTTTTGTAGCTGAAAAAGTATAGATTCTGACTAAATATTCACATTTGTATTAAATCTGGTTTCTTGTTTGTTAATTTGTTTTGTTTTGTTTTGTTTGTTTTTTGTTAGAGCTGGTGCAAAGAAACCTCATGTAGAGATACGAGATAAGCTAGATCCACCTGTGAATTGAGGAGTTAAGATGACTGAGATCCCTTATGACAGACCAAATATACAGCTGTACAAGAATTATATTAAATAAAACTAAATCTAAATCTTTCCGTTTCTTCACTAGGTCAACCTGTGATTGAAACTAATGAAGAGAATAAATTAGAATTTCAAAGATACCTAAAATTGTATCTTAACCCGTTCAGGACGGATTGATTTTGGTATAACATGTATTCTCCATAGACCCAAGCCCAAATATTTTCGGGACCAGTCCTGAACGGGTTACGTAATGGAAATGTACAATATACAGTGGAACCTCATTAGAAAGAGCTCTGATATAACAAAACCCTTTTTTATTACAAGGTGATTTTGCTTGCCCAATATCTGTATATTTCCTTGCTTTTTAACGCTTATATATAAACACGAAACCTGACATAACAAAGTATGTAATTTCAAAGAAACCTAAAATTTCATCAAAAGTAAAGGAAATGAACAATAAATAAATAGATACTCATATAAACTCAACAGGACTTACGATTCCAATGGCGGCTTTGTGGACGGGCGAAATCGACAAATCAGCGGCCTTGATTTCCCACACCTGCACGGCGTCGAACCATTGATCGGGCGTGTGGGAGGAGTCAAAGTTGTAGTAGGGGCGGGGCTTGTCGAGCGCATGATTCTTGAGGAACTTGGTGTGCTGCTCAAGCTCCTCCTCCTTGAACCCGGTGCCAATCTGAACACAGACAGACAACATATATAATAATAATATAATATACTTGATTTATATAGCACCTGATATGATTGATAATCATCTTTAAGTGCTTTACAATGATATTATTACCCCGGTCATACCCTTACTTTTCAGTCCTATTCCATGACCTTCCCAGCAAGAATTCCAAGAGTTTTACATCACTTTTCACCACAATTAACAAAGTTCTTTAACTTCTTTCGGTTCTTTGTGTAAAAAATTGGTTGTATTCCAGCACTGAATAAATGCAGATAAAATGAAATGCCATGACTAAAGAGATCATTTTACAATTTCCCCGACTTCCAAGGCCAGGAAATCACAAAAGTGAAATTCCCTGACTTTCCCGGTTTTCTAGGCCGTGTGTAAACCCTGTACAACGGGCTGATTGATCTTACCTTACAGATTGATCTTACCTTACATATTGATTGGAACTCCTCATTATCTTCATCATAACAGGCCAATAGGAAGCCTCCGTACGTCCCCGCTCGTCTGCCACGCCCAGCGTATCCACCAATCACAACCACATCCAGCGTGTCACCTATGCCTTCAAGGTAGTCTTTCTTCAGCTGTAGAAAATAAAACCAAAATAGAGAATTATTTATCAATCATTACAGTTATACATTGTTTATCATTTTAGGTTATCAATTTAATAATTAATTATGAGTTCATTCTGATCATGATTTAGGGCAACAGCAGTATTCATAGCAGAACATATGACAATTGGGCTAAGCAACACATCACAACATAATCAGTGACTATGTATGAATCCATAAATCACGTCATCTGGTTGTTTTATAAAGTGGGTAGCTAAAACAAGGTTTGCCTGCTTTATATGGTTTTAACGTGATAACAAGGAATGCAATCGATGATATAAAAATATCTAGGGAAAATACCTTGAGCCAATTGTGTGAGCGTCTGGCGATTTCATAGGTGGCATCCTTGTCTAGAGTCTTAACCATCAATCCTTCACAATTGCCTGGAAGAAAACAAACAAAAAAACAATCGGGTGATTTAGAAGCAGTGTAATACATACATGGGGCGATTTAGCCCTCAATTATTATAAAAGAGCCACTGTAATTTGACATTTAGAAGCAAAAATGACTGGCAAAATATTCAGATTTTGTTGTCTATTTAGATATAAATAAAGTCAAAACAATCAAATACATGATAAATAACTGTATAGAGAGGAGAAATTAATACAAATCTGTACCTTTCACAGACTCCTCCAGAAACTCAGCAATATCGTCCACGTCGGATGAGATCATGGCTTTGGCAAAGACGAATTCTCCTTCGACCTCCTTGAAATGTGACCTCAGCTTTTCCCTCCTTTCTCTCAGTGGCTTCCGAACTAGAGGCTGAAAGGAACAAACAAGACGGAATGATGAAATATCATCTCATGAAGATTAATATCAAAAACATCACCAGACAGCACACATGATTGAGATTCAGCATCTACTAACCTGAATTATTTGGTTGACAAGCTTAGAGACTTTATCAAGCCAAGAGACTGTTTCCTCACAGTTCCCGGTATGTATGCCCCTATTTGTGCATATATCATTATAGTCCATAGTCTACATTAGTGCTGTTGATGAGTCCCGGGTACCCGGGTCCCGCCGATAAATGTCGAGTCCCGGGCGCAAAAATCGATACTCTATTTCCCGAAAAAAAAGCAAGTCCCCTCATTGAACGCAAGAGTTATCATGTTCATTCAAGTGACATAAATGCGCTCAGTTTTTGTCACTTGAATGAACATGTTTTCCCAGCTGGCGTGACATGCCGATCGTGTAATCAACAAAATAAAATGGGTAAATTATCGCGAGTCCCGGGTAGTAAATAATCAACAACACTAGTCTACATGTCCTTATTGTCATTTTTTCCCTGACGAAGATCCTGCTAGGATCGTGAGCTAGGCTCCTTACCGACTCATTTTTCTTACATTTCAGTAAATTTTCCAGTAAATAAGAAGTTTACAACAGTATTTAAAAAAAAATTCTCTCAATTTATTTTTACCTCTCCGTTCAAGTAGAGCAGGTCGAAGGCAAACACGCAGACCTGGACCTTGATGTTCTCAGCGTCGGCGTCCTTCCGTTTCCTGGTGCTGAGGACTTGGAATGGCAAGATCTGTTTCCTCTCCTGTTCCCACGCTACCGCTTCCGTGTCGAGAATACAGGACTTGACGTCTTCTGTCAGCGCAGATTTAAGCCTGATGTTAAAGGAGTCAAAAGTAAAATAACACGTACATTAAGGAGGTCAAAAGATCAAATGAAATTAATAATTATTCAGTTTTGTGTTGCTGAGAACTTGGAATGGCAGGATCTGTTTCTTCCCTTGTTCCCACGCTACCGCTTCTGTGTCGAGAATACAGGACTTGACGTCTTCTTTCAGCGCAGATTTAAGCCTGATGGTCAAGAAGTCAGAGGTCATAGGTCAAAAGATCAAATGTAATTGTTGCTTATTCTGTTTTCTAGTGCTCAGGACTTGGAAAGGCAGGAACTGTTTCTTCTCTTGGTCCCATGACACCGCTATTGTGTCAAGAATAGAAGATTTGACATAGTCTTCTTCTAAAAGTTCAAAGTTTGTTATCAAATGTTTACTTTCCGGTGCTGTTCCGACTTGAAAAGGCATGACCTCTTTATCTTGGCCCCACTCTACCACTTCCGTGACTTCCATGTAAAGTCAAGAATACAAGAATTGATGTCTACTTTCAAAGCAGATAGATTGAAGCCCGACGCTTGAAAGATTACCACTCCAGGATCAAGTTTTTAACTATTTTGGTCACCTTGGGTGCTGGATTTGGCAAGGCTACAGTAGGTTTTTTCAGCCTTATTCTCTAAGAATGGTATACTGCTTTTCAAACACACCTGAATATTCTGATTATTTTCAAAATGGATAGATTGTTAATAATTACTTAATTTCATTTCAGTTTATTTACATTCTTCATAAAAACATCAACAGATACAATACATAAACTGTTATAACAAGTTATACAAAATAAATGTCAAACAGAATTAAATAGCAAATTAAATCAAACGATTTTCTTGTGGAAAATCCATTGTTTCCTAATGCTCAAGACAAGGTAATTAAATATTGTATACAATATTATTTTGATACAATTTCAGTTCTATTATAAACATCAAATATAGTGTAAAATTACCTTGCAATGATGTCTGGGTACTTGCTTGTGTTGTCTTCCTGGTTCCTGCTGTAGATGTGGATCTTGCCAGATTCCAACAAATGAATCTACAAATGAAACAAAACAAAAATACAAGAACAATTCTTGAAATGGTTCTAAAAGACAGAAGATGTTTATTTCCATATTTAATGTTGCACTGAGCAATAAGTGTGGGCTTGTTACGGCTTCACATCGTAGAAGGTTTGTTGTTGTTTTTGGTTTAGGTCTAAGCCTACTTCCAAACATATGTATACACTCATAAAACGTTCTATCAATTCTGTTTCACACAAATTTAATTGAATTGAATTGTTATCGCTACTCATCAATAATAATTCTATAGATCTGCCAGCTAGATTTTGAGGATAATCTTTCTAAATGTATGTGCCTACTTAGTTTCAAACAGTTCCAGTAACTAGCTGCTTCATCAAACAGACCAAACAGTGACAATGGATTGGGAACTTTTAACCCCTTTCATCCTACCTTAAAGGGATCTAGTAACTTTGTTGACATGTGCAAAAAGTGATGAATGTTTGATACAACGTATATTGTTGTTATCTGATATGTCCACAGGGTATTGTGTGAAAATAATGGACGTTATATGGCCGAGTAATGAGCAAAAATGCAAAGTGATGTTCACACACTCATAGTCATTGCACTCACTTTGTACACGGTTTTCGCGATCCGTTGGATTATCTAACATCTGAACAATTCAATCGTAAATATCTTTTTAACGAAAGGAAAGTTTGACAAACCGAAACCTGTCCCATGCTTTTATTGTTAATACGAATACAACAAGGTATGAGTTAACAGCTAGAACTCCAATTGGATTTTGAGGATTTGGACAATGTTACTATTAAGTCCCTTTAGGGAGTTTGGATTTGTAAATCAGATGCACAGACCCATCTAGCGAACCCCTTGCACACATCATGTGTAACACATTAGCCGAGTTATGTGCAGTGTGCACGAACTAGTCTTAGCTTAAAATGGCGACCCGCAGACCCGCAGCACACCACGCATGACAACCTGTGAAGAGTTGGTTCTACATACCTTGAGGGGGATGGAGGGGTCAGTCTAAAGTGGTTGGGGTAACTTCTTTACCCCTTTATTTTGATTTAAAGAGGTGTAAAGTTTTATCACTATTACTCAATAATGATTTGATAGATCTGCAAGCCAGATTTTGAAGATGAGGTTTCACAATTAACTTGCCTACATAGTAAGCAAATAATTACCGTTGGTGAAGGTGATGGGACAATCTATCACTTCCAAGGCGATCTGGATGTAGCTATCTTTCCGAAGCGAAGCTGAGGAAAGATAGCGTATACATTCAGATCGCCGAGGAAGTGATAGTTTGCCATTGCCTGAAACCAAAAGGTGATTATTTGCTTTATATTCCACATTGAACGGTAGATCTAAGCAGGCCTAGACCTAGTCTAACGCAAGTCTTAATTACAGCTGTTACTACTTAGTACTAGGTTTGATCTACTTACCAACATCAATGTTATTCCAATTTCCAATGTGTATGTTGTTTCCAGCATTCGCAATAATCTTGGAACACTTTACTTTCACTCTCAAGCAAAAAAAGTTCCATTTCAGCTCCGTTAGAACTCAAATCTTACGTCGAACACAAGCAATTAAACAATAACAACGCAGCAAACCGTGTACTGTTATACTATGTACGATACGTATGCATACACAGTGCATGCATAGCGTATGAGCTTGAACAGTGTGCTACGTACGTGTACTGTATGCACAACGAATACAATTAAATTTGTAATTCGCGCGCATAGAGAACCCCGCCACATCTGGGTACGGAATTTGACTAGCCACACACGAGCTCCACAGTCAAGTCAATGCAACTGCAGTGAAAGTGCGTTGCACTCACTAGATAGTACTTTTTATCTAGTGAGTGCAACACACTTTCACCAAAGATATCTACAGAGTGTAACGAAGTTTTCTTCTCCCATCAATGATGGGCGAAACTATGCTTCATCACGTGATTAACTTTTGACCAATCGTAGAGCAAGATTCTTAGTATGTGGAATATAATTTCATATAGCTTAAATCAACTAGCTACTTCATCAAGACCAAATAGTGACCATGGGTGGGGAACTTCTTTAACCCCCTTTTGGTTCTACGTACCTGTGCTCTCTCGCCATCATACTTGTACTCGCAGGTAAAGGGGGTGTCCTGAAACCTGTTTAGCACCTCTGAGACGCCCTTAGTGGGGTGCGCCAACATGGGCTTGAGGGGGATGGAGGGGGTCAGTCTGCAGTGATTGGGCAACTCTTTCACACCGTGGGTCAGCAAGGCGGGTAAGAGTGCATCGTAGGTCGGCATTTCACTGTTTTCAGATAGAGGAAAAGATAATTGTAATTAATTTGAAAACATGTTCACTACAAGATTTTGTAATCCCTATAGGGTGTATAGAGAAATCACCAGGTTCCAGTAGAAAATGTGTTAAATATTAAGTATGAGAGTATGAAAATCTATGTGTATTGTTGACATAAATTAATAAGTTGATGTTCAGTTTATGATCATATAAAGCCTGCCATTTGCTTCGTAGCTTGGGATTTAACTAGGTTCGGAAAAAAAGAAAATAGTGATTGTGTAATATAGTGCATCTTGGAACTTTTTTTCTTTTCTCCCTAGTTACTGTTAATTGTAACTTTCAGTAAATCAAAAATTGTTGGTTTGTTTCTGAAAAAAATGATGAAATGTTGTGCTTGCAATTGATTGGTCATTCATTTTATCCTTCCCTGCAAACAGGCAGAATTTTACAAAAAGATTTAGAACATCATACAAATGAAGAATTACAATATTTACATAACATAATACAGATAGTCATTATTTATGATAGCACTCACCAATACGCGGTTTTAACTAGAAGGGCGCCCTCGTCCATCTCCTTCTTGACAGCTTCTGATACCTTCCCCTTGAGCCGAAAGTCATCTAAAACAATCAAAACAAACACAGGAACAAATGTTCAAATATAGGTAATACCATTGATAAGTATTAGAAGCCACCTATCTATAGCAGCCCAACTGCCTATAGTGGCCACCAAAATTGATCCCCTGCAGAGAAAAACAATGCTATGTAACCTGCATATAGAGGTCACCTATCTACAGTGCCACTTTTCTTCCCATAAGGGTGATCATTATACACTAGTTTGACTGTATTTCTTTTAGATTTCATTTTAACTGATGAACAACTTTTATTATTGATGTCAGCTGTCGCACTGCATCCCCACACCTGCTCATCTAATTTCCCTTTTTTATTCACTAGGTTAACACTGTTTATTTTCTATGAAACTATCATGCATAATTCAGAAGTATCTTACAATAATTGGTTTATAATATGACTGAAATCATCTCAAATATCACTTTCAGAAAAAATCTTATATAAAATGAATGGATCACTTTAAAGAAGAATGAATACTAACCAGATTCTGGTTTAGCCAGGGTTGCGGCATGGCCGATAGCAACCAGCACGGACTGCTCAGCAAGACCGATACGTAGCTTGCCTCCTAAGGACCTGGAGAATCATGGGATATGAAAACAGAGACAACATGTAATAATAATAATAGATTGTATTTATATAGCGCTTAATACAGAGCTTCTATTAAAGTGCTGTAGTCCTCAGGTATAGTTCAAACCCACAAAAGTATCTTGTGCACCATCTCAACTCCCAGGGGAGCATACCAGCCCAAGCTGCTTTACTATAATAGGCCACTATAATGGGCCAACATAGTAGTATTAGTCTATTTCAATTCAATGGCTTTCCCTGACCCACACAATATTTGTACAATTTCCCTGACTTTCAAGGCCTAGAAAAGACAACAGTCAAATTCAATGACTTTCCAGGTTTTCCAGTCCCTGTATGAACCCTTTAATTTGATTTACATTAATATTCCTACGAGATCGGAGGTCAAGTCAGGAGCAATGAGGGATCACCCCTACAAGAGGCAGAGCACCAAGCCCAGAGCAGATCAGAATGGAACAGGATTTCTCGTAGGGAGCAAAGGGACACACCATCATCCGTGTCAAGTCATTCCAAAGTAAGTAAGTCACAGTAATTTCAGACATTTATCTTACCTGATAAGGTATCTTGCCTCACAGTCTCTGCATGCAACAAGCAAGCCCTTGATGTGGTCTATCTTTCTTGACATGCACTTGGGAAAAAATTAGAGGATGCAAAAATCATTCAAATAAAGAAAATAGCATGGGAGTGGTACAATACTCTGGTTCGGTAATTGGATATATTAACGCTTTTCAATTGTAGTCAAAATCAATGGGCAAAGGTGGTAAAATCTTATGATATTGGTACATGAATGAAGTCTAAAATATTGCCTTTGACAAAATCTTATAAAGTTAATGGATCTCTACTGTATGGCCTGTATCAATTCAAGCACTGCTTATGATATTGGTGTTCTCTCCCCCTCTCTTTTCTTTCCCAATTTATTATGAAAGATGTTTGTAAATTGGAATTGTAACAATTTAATATATATTACATACGTTTACATTATATAATTGCTAAAATGTCGTATTATATTTGTTGACATTGTATGGAAAATGCAGAAATAAAAACTTAAACTAAAAACTGAAACTATAACTTTTCCAACTTACAGCGTTTCCACTCATATTTGCAATCTCCTTGAGTTTTGTGAAGACTTTAATGATGGTCAGCTTGGGGGGTGCAAACATGGTGCGCTGGGTGCTTCTACTGCTCTGTAAGATTGGAACAAGAAAATAGATATTGAATAAAAGAAATATATAATTGAAAGTAATCTTCTCGGTTATGAACAATACAGAGACCATTTAGAAAGCAAATAGGTTTTTGCCAATTCCTTCAGAAGGAATATCTCTACAAAACTTGTTCTTCCAAATAGATACGACAAGTTTAATAAACATGATGCACATTTATCAGCTACCTCTGATGAAGATTCTGCTAGGACCAAAAGCTTAGTACACTTTGTGACTCTCTTAATAGTTCCAATTCAGTTATGCTATCTATCAGGTTGCTACGACCAATATTTTGTTAAAAGGATATACATTAAATTTGAATATGTTATGCCCCAGTATTACATGCCCATAAATCCTTGCAGTAAGAGCCAAATAAAGCAAATTTAGAAACGATTAGTTGAATACGCCGTAAACACCCTGTAATACAAGGGCCTCGTAAAGCCACGTTATAGCCACTCCCGTATAAACCTAGGTCAGTCCACAGGGCTGATTTTACGTGGCAGAATTTTGAACATTTTGAAATTTCAGCGCTGCCTTCCCATAAGTGGCACATAGACACAGTAACTGTCACATAATGCTACTGTGATGTCAATTTGACCATTGAAGAGCCCTGTTTAATTGCATTTTTATGGCAAGGATTTATGGGAATGTGTCGACTATGACATTAATGAACCAGTTTATTGTTAAATCACTACCTCTGCCACAAGTCCCAGATCGCCCTTCTCTGCTGTATCAGATTTCAGTTTGTCCATACTTCGACCTGGAAAGGAGAAAAAACATACAAAAATACACAAGTCAAACTTAAATAATAATACATTGTCCTTTTTGGTAAATTTTTTTTGAATGATTGAATATGAATCCTACAAAAAGGGACCATTTCATCAATAATTATTAGATTAAACTCAATACTCAACTCAACACTAATATATACTTTGTGTTTGTTCATTCCTTCAATCATCCATCCATCCATCAACCAACTAATCAACCAACCCACCTGTTGCTTGTGCGATTGCTTTCATCAAGACGGTCTCTCCGATCCCGAGTTCCAGTCCCTCGTACGCTGGCGCTAGTTCAGGCACAGGTAGATACACATCTTGAGGTCTTCTGGACTAAGAAGCATAACTTAGTCCAGAAGACCTCAAAATGATACAAACATCAATCAATCAATCAATCAATCAATCAATCAATCAATCAATCAATCAATCAATCAATCAATCAATCAATCAATCAATCAATCAATCAATCAATCAATCAATCCATCCATCCATCCATCCATCCATCAATCAATCAATCAATCAATCAATCAATCAACCAACCTGTTGCTTGTGCGATTGCTTTCAAGCATAACTTAGTCCAGAAGACCTCAAAATGATACAAACATCAATCAATCAATCAATCAATCAATCAATCAATCAAGCAATCAAGCAATCAATCAATCAATCAATCAATCAATCAATCAATCCATCCATCCATCAATCAATCAATCAATCAATCAATCAACCAACCTGTTGCTTGTGCGATTGCTTTCATCAAGACGGTCTCCCCGATCCCGAGTTCTAGTCCCTCGTACGCTGGCGCTAACTTGTTCAGGCACAGGTAGATACACATCTTGAGGTCTTCTGGACTGAGAAGCATAACTTAGTCCAGAAGGCCTCAAAATGATACAAACATCAATCAATCAATCAATCAATCAAGCAAGCAATCAATCAATCAATCAAACAATCAATCAATCAATCAATCAATCAATCAATCAATCTGAAAATCAACCCACCTGTTGCTTGTGCGATTGCTTTCATCAAGACGGTCTCTCCGATCCCGAGTTCCAGTCCCTCGTACGCTGGTGCTAGCTTGTTCAGGCACAGGTAAATACACATCTTGAGGTCTTCTGGACTAAGGAGAATAACCGACATCAGAAAGTCGGCCAAGATCTCGATGGTCTTCAGACGACCGCTCGTGTCCTCGATGATTGAGAAAGTACGGGCAAGTGCCATGTAGGGTACTCTGAGGGAAGCAGATATAACAGTGTTAGTACATCAAATGCTGCTCTGACCTGGATAACAGACTTGAAATTATAGAATGCGCATGTATGTCAAACAAAACAAAGAAACAATTGTTCAAGTAATACCATATCTGTCTGATATGAATAACAACAGAGGTTGGAAAGTCTGTCAAGACCTCAATGTTTAATGGAAAGCTATTCATTTGAAGTTGAATTTAATGGGCATAAGTGATACAATCTGACATCAAGGTTCACTTGGTAAACAGCGTTCTTTTTCTATGAACATTATTGCTGATCATTCAGGATAATCTTACAATGATACTTTTATATGATTGAAGTATCCAGTATCACTTTTTGAACAATCTTATGAAGTAACTGGATAACTTTAACATAGCTTACTTGTCTCCCTTCTTCCAGCAAGCATCATCAATGGGGTGATACCTTGGAGCACCAGGCTTGTATGCTCCCTGTGCTTTGTCCTCGGTACTGGTTCTAATGAAAAATAAACAAAAGTAAACATATTTGTCATTTGTATATGCAGCGGCTCAAACGTGCACTTGGTATTTAGTGCTTAACTTACATTGGTGAAGGCAAAATACAATCAATTATATGAAGAGTTTATATGCAAAAACTGATAAACATAATTTGTCATTTTAAAGATAAACATAACCATTGTAAAACACAAACTAAATTGTCTTTCAAATGGTACCTTACTTAGGCCAAAAAAAAAAAATTGTTTGATTGGCGTAACGGGCAACCAAAAATTAGGGTAGGTCGGTAGGGATTTTTTTGTCTTTTTTTTTTTCTTTTTTTTTTTTTCTTCGCACAAATACACAAAAACACACACATAACACATCGCAATTGCAAATTCTATTGCAATTTTTTTATTTTTTTATTTATTTTTTATTATTATTTAAAATTTTTTTAAATTCAGAAAAACCTCTAGGGTCGGCGTGCATTAGCGCCGGTATTTTTAGGGGCGGGCGGGTTACGCCAATCCAACCATTTATTTTTCATGGCCTTATTGCATATCCAGGCATATTTTTGAGGATATGATTGTAAGTATCCTTATTTTCTAATGCTTTCAACAGGTTTGATCGCAATTTTCTACAATTGGTAAAAATGGTTTTGTAGTTATTTGCATTTGCTTCCTACTGTACATGACATTACATTCTGATTTAATAAAAGATAAGTTTTTGTATCCAATTTCACATTTTCTCAACACCACCAGGCTGGCTGGTATGCACCCTATGTTCTAGTCCTTATTTAGAAATGTTGCATTTTATAAATATTCAAATCTCCTTTATAAAATGTTTTTGGAGACTAAGATTAAGTTTAATTTCTAGGTGATGGTTACACCATCTGTTAATGCTAATTTTGAGCATTGACTTACTGCTTGGATCCCCACATCATCATAGTAGGCTTCTTCGCAGGTGTTTTGTCTTCTTGTTTGACGGACGCAATCTCCTCTGTCTTATCCTCCTTCTTGATTTCTTTCTTCTCATCATCCTCCTTCTTATCCGTTTCTTCACTTTCCTCTTTCACTTCTTTCTTCAGTGTCTCTGATTTCTTTCCACCCTTTGGTGATTTATCCTTCTTCTTTGACGACTTCTTCTCGGTCTTTGGTGTCTTTTTGTCCTTTTTCGACGTCTTGGGTGATTTTTTTTTTATGTCGGCTGGTTTGCTGTCTTCAGTTTCATCTGCTGAACTTGACTTGGGTTCCTACAATGCAATGTAAAAGAATTTATTGGTAAGGATAATACAAATAAGTGGAGTCATAATGACATGCTCAGGTCTGTTAAACTGGCACAAATTATCATCCCGGTTGTCCTGTACAATTAAAAACCACAATTATATTGTGCCCCATCACAACTCCCTAGGGAGCATATCAGCCAAATGCTGTCAGGTACAGAAGGGTAATTAACACCCGACCATATAACCCATTCTCCTGGGTTGAGAGCCGATTAAATTTCTACCTGAAGAACATACATAAACTTGAGCAAGGGAATTATTCAGTTTCAAATTCAGGACCCCATGATACAAAGTCAGGTGCTCGTCTTATTGTGCCCCTACAGCACCACTTACTACAACAAATATTTGAAAAGCATTTCTTAATTCCTTGATCCGTTTTTCATCACATTTAACTAGTCAAATGTCATCATTTACTTAAATGTAATTCCTGTTATTATATGTATAAATAGTATAGTATTGGTAGGAATAATACTGGTAAATACTTGAACATGAATTATTTTCACATTATATTTATATTGGAAACTTGGGTCCAATATCCAAAAATGTATCTCATATCTTATATATTTTAATTTACCTCTTTGACTACTTTTGATGCAGTATCATCCACCTCCATCTTCTCCTCTTCCTCCTCCGCCGGTTCTTCCTTCACCTCTTCCTTCGTCTCTTCCTTCCTCTCACTCTCCTCTTTCATTGTCTCTTCCTTTGTCTCACTCTCCTCTTTCTTCTCCTCCACCGGCGCAAGTTCTTCCTTCTTGGTCTCCTGCTGAGGGGACGACAGCCTCTTCCTCATGTGTTTGCGAGCTTCAGGGTAAAAAGGAGAATAGGACATTTGATCGGATGCTAGCTAGACTAAAGTGTGTTTTTCAAACATAATGCTTTGAATAGTTTTCTCAATGCTAATACTATTCAGTTACACAAAATAATCCTCAAGAATCAAACTGTTATTGATACTTGGTAGGTTAATTCACCTGAATACTCCACAGGAGTTTTAAATGGAGGTGGGTCTGAGAGAGTGGTTAGCCCCCAAGGACAGAAGGGTCCTTAACATGTGCATTCTGGAATGTATGAAGTGATGGCTGGTTTACTGTAGAATGAAGTAGTTTATTTAGTACACATTCAGAACAAATTATCTCACTAACATCCATGGGATAAAAGAAATATTCAAAAGCTCTGGAATATACTTTTCATACTACTGTTTTTTTATCGCTTGGAACTAATAGAAATCATTCTATTCAAAACATGATGTATATTTTCTATATGTCATTCTTCTTTGTCTGTTACATGTGTTGCTCTTATTTCTCTATGTGTAGCCTATTAATTATGCAGATTGTACTTGTTTTTGTATTTGTATACAGGACGGACCTGTAAAGCAGTTTTTCAAGTAAGGGGGCATACACTATAATTAATGAATGAATAAATAAATAAAATTATGTATACCTGTTTTTCTGAGTGGTGTTCCTTGCTTAGACAACGTAGGTGACTCCTTGTCTTTCCCCTCCTCTTTGCTGACCTCTGTTGTCGCAGGTTCATCCTTCCGTTTCTCCGTCTCTTTCTTCTCTTCCTACAAGTGGACAAAATACTGGTTACTTTATAATTGAACATCACAAAATCAAGGCTCAACACTAGCACTTGCCCAACTGCCCGGGACAAGTAAAAATTGATGTCTGGCAAGTATAATTTCATAGCTGGTCTCATTTCGGGCATCATTTGTGTTCAACTCCGAGAGAAAAATTAATTCCTTACGTATAAATCTCAAGGCTCATCTTCCTGTTCCTTTGTCTATTTCTTCTCTTCCTACAAGTGCAAAATGCAGGTTACGTCATTATTTAACATCACATGATTCGGGGCTCAACTCTAGCACTTGCCCAACTGCCCGGGACAAGTAAATAATGATAGCTTGGTTGCCAGATCGGAAAACTAACATTCCTGTTCAATTACAAGGGGAAAATAACATTCCTAACGCGTAAATCTTATCTAGAAACAAGCAAATTGAGATTTCAAGCAGCTAGAGTGATTAATTTTTCTTTTGTTTCACATTAATTTAGTTTTTTTTTTCTGGCAAGTAAAATTTAAAAATGTATAATTTTACTTGCCTGAATGGGCAAGTAGAAAAAAACAAAAGTGTGGAGGCTTGATGTACCTTAACATCTTTAGTAGTTTCCACATCACTGGCCTCAGCTTCTTTCTTTGCGGGTGGTGGTGGTGATGGTGATGCTACCGTTTCATTCTCTTCCTCCTCGCTATCACTGTCTAGGATGCGTCTTGCTTTCTTCCTGGCCGGCTCCCCGTCGTCGACATCCTTCGGAGGAGAGCCGTTCCTCGTCTGCAAGGGAGACCTGGCATCATGTGAACTATAGAGGGAAGAAGAAATAATATTCATAGTTGGAAACCAAACAAAAATAAATATTTAGAATAATTAAATATGTAGAACCAATTTAGATCCATTAATATAAAATTAATTTCGAGATCTACACTGTTTTGTGGTCTTATGAATGTTTGCTATTTGCTAATATAAATCTCTGAAATCATTAGAAATCATTACTGGCCAACTTTCAACAAACATGATTCAACAGCAATTCAAGTTTTAATCACAATAACTTATGATTGATTATTGATATACACAAGGTACACATTTGGTTGTGTGGCAGACTTTCATATATATTTCATCATGATACAAATAAATAAACAAAAATGATACACGTATCATATTAAACAAGAGTTATGGGGGTTTCTAAACATTACATTTTGCAGATTCATTTTATCGCTAATACATAATGTCTAGTTTGGATTATAGAAGATCGCATCATTCAACAAATAGTAGTACTGCAGAGTGCAGATTATGAAGGGGGAAAATGTACCTGCCCCAACTTACCACATAGCCCGCTGTCCCATTCATCGTGTATTCCCATTATATCGCTTCGCCGAGCGCCGGTACAGCCGAAGTGCGCTTGCGCATGAAAATCATATGAATATTTATGAGGCTCGCCCCACGCACACGTGCCAGAGCGCTCCACTGTGCATGCACAAAAAAGTATGACGATAGCTACTGTATATCGGGACTGCAAAACCATGCATAATGTCCATGTCAACAACTTTATCAACACTCGCACACAAGAAAAAAGGTATGAAACGATCGATAAAAGTATGTAGAATTCAGATAAATTATCATCATTCACATACAAAATTTTCGAAATATCGAAAACTTACCTTATAAACGGCATCCCGAATAGCTCAAAATCCATTTTGGTGAAAAACAGCAGGTGAAAAAGACCTTCTTTCACAAGATTTTGTCCAAAGAGTCGCGTATCGAATTTGGTATCAACGTGTAGAATGGGCGTTCAGAAAGCCAATGACGTAAGCATCGAAATGAATTGTGGGAAGAGAATGCAGCGAAAAGGGTAAACCCTGTGCTATGTCCAGTCCGATACCGCTCCGATACCACATTTTCATGGTATGCATAATCGACCCAGAAGCCAGCCAAGTCTCGTAATGAGATGCGTGCGCACGCGATCAATGACGTCATGCATACATTATCGTTCGCGAAAGGTACCGCTCGCTGGCTATGTGCTTACCTGGGTTTTGTTTTTGTAGACACTTTGTCCGCCGCAGGTGCTGCTGGTTTGGGTTTGGGAGAAGTGAAGAAAGACCTGAAAATACAATTTTACCAAGGAAAATAATTTTGAAATATTTTGCACAATTACAGAATACAGTGTAGTGTGGTAATTCGTAATCATTCAGCATTCTCTACCAAAGCGTGCCCACCACTTGGCATGCATGACTAAAACTAACAGAACCGATGCCCCAGTCAATTTGTAAAGAACATCACACCGGTTCTTTTAAATTTTAGTCATGCATGCCAATTAATTGTGTGGGCAGGCTTTTCTTTGGTATAGATCGACAAATCTAGAGCATTCATGGCCTCTTTGACATTATAACTGGAATATTTTACTGTCGGCCTTCTAGCGCTAGACGCTAGGCTTGCCGCCCGTCGTGCGGGCCAAATACAGCATCAACACAGCCATCACGCGTCATCTTCCAATAGTAAGACAATGACAGAAGATTACGCCTACGGAATGTCAGTTACTGGCAGTCATAAATACATGAAAATATTATTTCTTATAACTAGAAGTAGAAGACTAACAAATGTTCTGCCCTTTCTAAAAATCATGATAATTGAATTTAATTTTTTTAACTCTTCATTTCAATTCAATCATCAATGTGTCAGTCATCACATTCACATCATCTTTGACTTTGACTTTCATTTTGACTTTGTCACTTGTGGTCTTTGGCCTTTTCCAATTATTCTTGAAACTTGCCTAACCTAACAAATATCTAAACAAAGTGAATTGAATTTAAATTCATGTCATGGCAACTTACGTTATTGTTCTTTGACCTGGCATTGTTGAGTTTATAGTTCCAGCATAAAACTCTTAAAAATTACGATGAAGATCGCGCCGCGATTTTCGCAGTTAGCAGTTGTAGCGGTACGGAGCCGAGCTTGACACGGGGACCTGTCGGCTCGGAACTTCAGGAAGATCGCTGGGCCGGGATCGGAGGCGAATCTGCAGCTGCAATTCAATCGGAGCAGAAGATCGTCCAACGTTCTCAGTTTCTGTTTCAATTTAAAAGCTAACTTATAATCTCAAGACATGCCACAAAGCAAAGACAGCTCAGAATCACGATAATGCGACAAGAAATTCACAATTTGCAGACTCAATTAACTAAAATGTAGTGAGTTAACATTCTCGTCACTTTCCACTTCTACACGAAAACAATGAAATACTGGCGCGCGGTTTCTTCTTATTTCCCGCGATAAATTCACTGGTCCCACGCCCTCTAGTGAACAACCCATGATTTATGGGCAAATGTAAAGTTCAGCAAAATGCTGACTAGTCTCAAACATTATACAACATTTATTGGTTTCGACGTATTATACGATCTAGTGCATATTAGAATAAAACTATTACATTTCCATGAAATGATTATATTGAATATTATATATAAAACGCAAAACCTGTTTTAATGAAGAATTAATCACAAAAAGTCAAATAAAAATTTTTAAAAAATGTATGGTGTCAAAAATAAAGCCTTGTAATGAAGCTAAAATACATCACCTATGCATTTAGTACACCACACGTACAGTACACAGACAACTCAGGCATTTCACGTACACACTATACGCGCGGCGCACACATCGCGATCGTAGATTACAGCAAAGATCCTACATATCTTTGATTACAGAGAACGCAGCGAAGCCAAGCAAAGGGGGTCGGAATCTACCAGCACCTGTACCTTTATTACCCCTATCTCTGAGCGTAAAACACCGCCGACTGGTAGGCGGAGTCAGAGCTAGTAAAAAGGGTATTACTCTACTGAGTGCATACGTGATGGTATTTTGAGTGGACTTGGATATATTTTCTCGGAGTTGGATCGGACTACCATCGTTTACTTTTTCTAGCGACAACTTTGAAATGCGACTCACCAACTCTGGAACTTAACTGGATATACATACTGTGGAATTTCTCATATAAATTGTCGTCGAGGGAACTTAATTTGTCAAAATGTGGCAATTAGTGGAACATTACTACTCTCAAAACTATACCGTTTTCTGGCTGGCAGAATTCTTCCACAGTTGGCCTCACATTTCTTACAATGGTCTGAAGAAACAGGACCCAACTTTTAATCCAGAAAATCAGGGATATGTAGAGGTGTGTATTCAGCAATTTTAGTTGTTTCAACTTACAATTCAAAACTCAAAAGTCACTTATGAATGAAAAATATATTGACCTATTTAATTTTAAAGCATCATTATTCTAGATTATATTTAAAGGGCATCAAGCGTGGGGATGCTACACAGCGGGTCGCCATTTTGAACTGGGCCAGTTTGCGCGCACCGCATGACACTGAGCTAACGTGCATCACGCATCGTGCGCAACGTGTACTTAAGATGGCGCCGCGCATCTGATTTGACGAATCTGAAGTACCTTTAAATAATTGTATTTCCTTTTTAAAATATATATTCACAATGTTTAATTTTAGTACGAATTATAATGACTATCAACTATTAAAATATGAACTACGTGTACCGGTACCATTAATTAATCTTTTTCTTGTTATATAACTGTCAAAGAAAAGGAATTTCCTCATTGGACATTTTCATATTTGTAAATATTCATGTAGATTAGAAGTTATTCTTTACTCTTTATATTTGACATGTATTTTTAGACCAAATATTATATTGAATTGTGCAAATTGTTCCCAATTTCTCTGTTTATTTGGAGCCTATCAAAATGATAAAATCTATTTTCTATATGTTATTGTTAATTCTAAAATACAGTGTAGTAGTGTACGTAACATTTATGTATATAGTATCGGTGTCAGTCAGCATCAATCATCAAATACAATTACAGCACAACTTCATCCATTCATTTCTTTTGAAAATGTACAACCTACAAATCCAATTGATTATTGTGCAACGTTTGAATTATATATCCTACTAATCCTAGAGATTAGAGAATTGTTTAAAAGGTACACTAACCTTTATTTTGTACATGATACTTTTGGGCCTTGAATGCCTTAATTGACATTGTGAATTGTAGTCCAAACATGGTCATATTTACTCAGCAGGGGTGGAGCCATGTTGGTAAAAGGAAGGACAATATTTTGAAACTAAAGTGAAAGTTACATAAAGGGGAAAAAAAGAACTTTCCCATGGACTATGATCATGTAGTGCTACATTGTAGTACTTATTGTATGTGTTATTGATGTTGTTTAAATGTTGGTGTTGCAATTCAATTTTGAATAATTTACGTTAAAATTCACTGTCTAATTGTATAATCTTGCCAACCCGGCTTGGTACATTTAAATGTAGCAGGTTTCTCGGCACAAGGCCTAGGCCACTCATATACATGAAAGAGGGGGGGGGTTAGTAACAGTCATTCTTTAATTCTTCTCTTTACTATACATTTATGTAAACTACATTGAGTGGGCTTCCTTCCCTTTGAATAGCGCTGTTGATAAGTACAAAAGCTTTTGTGAGAAAGGGTTGCCCTCACAGCTTAAAAGGCCTGGTCACATATCACCGGATAGCATTTAAACGAATGCCCGATGAATAGCAAATTTGCGTAGTCAAATTATCCGGTGGTGAAAGTCGTCTCCATTGCTTCATGCACAAAACTTTCCGTCGGATAGAACAACGTATATCGCCTGACAAGGAACGGACAAGAAACGCATACACGTACGGAAACGAACGATTGAAAATTGTACTCTCCGTCGGGCATCCGTTTACGCTATCCGGTGATATGTGACTGGGCCTTTATAGCTGCATGGGTTGGTTCCTTTGTATTATTATTCCTTCCACTCCTCTCTATACAGACTCTTATTATTGGAAAGAGGCTTATTCATAGCAATGGCATTTGGGGTTCTAGTATTGATTTTAGAATCCCAAGGAAATGTCTTCAATAAAGAGAGAGAGAGAGAGAGAGTGAGAGTGAGTGTGAGCTCTACAAAATAGTTGAACTTGCATTCTATTACTTACATTGTATTTGTGTTTGGTGGATTTGCATTTAACAGTACTATAAATGCTTACTGAAAATTGGAAAACGAGTATGAAATAAATTCTGACCCCAATTTCAGGCTTTTCCCCTTGCATGTTCTATATGAAAGATATGAAAGTACATGGTTAAGTAACTATAGAAAAAGTAGATATTTCTTTAAGTAAAAGTACAAGTAAATGTGAATGTCCTTTGAGTTTTAGATGCATTGTAGTCGTGGAAAGAAGAGTGCAATTTGCATGCAGGCGTCCTGTACAAGGTTCATTCAAGAGATAATGGTATCTAAGCTTTAAATAAATAATGTACCTGTACATATGGTCGTTCCGTAATAATGTAAAATTTCTCTTGATCATGTATACTGGTACATATTGTCCAAGGTATAATGCACACAAATCATGCAGCTGCTTGTAGGATGGGTCATGTTAAACTACGTACTTGTGGTTAAAAAAAAAAAAGGACATTTTGTTTTTAGGAAACATTTTCAAGCCTGCCGACAGGAACCTGGTGGGCCATGTTCAAAGTCTTTGGGGATTTTGCAATCTGGGTTGGAACAGTTGTATAAATTGAATTAACAAGATAAAACTTTCTGAGAAATTGCTGAAAGGGTTTTTCAAAAAATTGGGAGCAGACGCTTATCAGCATTTCGTGGGGGGGGGGGGCGGGGGGGGGGGGGGCTACTTGTTAATTGTCCTGAGCCACTCACTATTTTGCTAAAATATTTATTTTGTACATGGTATAATGAGGATGGGATTCTGCTAGATTCTTGTGACATTATGTTAAATCAACCTTTGATTACTTATTTATTTTTAGATCCTGAAATTATGGGGAGAATATTTATTTTTAAAATGAACAATGACGAAACTTGTTTGAAAAGTTATAAATACCCTTATTAATTGATTGACTTATTGTTTCATTTATAATTATTTCAGTCACTGATTTTCTGGGCTGGACTGCCCATCCTGTGGCTACTGGTCACTCTGGTGATGTCACTGGTCTTCAGCTGCTGCCTGTGCTGCAAGAGGCGGCGGACAATTGACCCCAGCCAACCCAGACCATCGGTCAACTGTCCGAAGAGGTTCCTGGTCTTGGCTGGGTTCATCAGCCTGTAAGTGTGAATCGAAAAGGGTTTCATTTGATTGATTGATTAATTGATTTGTTGGTTGGTTGGTTGATTGAATGATTGATTGATTGATTGATTGATTGATTGATTGATTGATTGATTGATTGATTGATTGATTGATTGATTGATTGATTGATTGATTGATTTAATTGATGTACATAATATTGACAGATCGTTTGTTTGTTTGATTGATTAATTGGTTGATTAATTGAAACACGAGTAAGTGATTGACAAATTGAGTAATCGTATGCCTTACCATTTCAAGAAATCTGGATGTTAATGTGAACAACAGTTGAGGGAATTTTCATACAGATCTCATACGATTACAAATTAGACATACATAATAATACTTCTTCCTTATTAGTGCAGACTTCATAACTGAAGAATACTACATGTAGTTACTCTGTGAACTCCTTATGACCCCCCCCCCCCCCCCCCTCTAAAAGAGATAATAAATGAACATGTCATTTCTCAGAAATAAGATGAACGACCGAGATTGAAAACAGAAACACAAAATGCTCAAACTTAGACTAATGATGACATAGCACGCATGCCATCAGGAGAGATTGCGCTGTCGGCATTACTTAGCGAAGAAGCTTCATCACACCCTTCAGCCATTCAGCGAAATTCAGAGAGATCTTTTACTTTCTCGTTTCAAATCCAGAGACCTAAAGAGTTCTAATAGCTAAACTAGTTTCACTATTTAAAGGCAGTCTGGCCGACAGCCAATATGCCATGCTCCTCAATTATCATCAACTGTGTCTGGATACATGTCTGGTAGTGCCACAAGGTATGCAGGCAGGTATGTGGGTAATGGTTATGGATGACTTGGCAAAGTTTGGCCCGTGGTCCGAGAGGTTAGGGAGAGTTCCTCCGAGCCTCTAGCAGGAAAAATTCATCACTTATCTCCCTTTCCCGTCATAGATCTGTGTTATAATTATACTATTTATTTAATTCAATCCTTAACCTTCTTACTAACAACTAACTGTGACCATTGATTTAGATCTCATACAAATTATGTATAATACACCCAAGGTGTTGTATCACTTGTATGGGTTGAAAACCCCTTTATCCCATGGGGAGTTATTTATGTATTTGTATTTTGCTTTGTTTGTTTTTTAATGGTTCGTTTTATTATTTTTACAGCCATAACAAAATGAATACTGGTCTTGATTAACGTTACCCCGTGGCCTTTTAGTTTTGCTCTAAATTTAAATTGAGTTCAATTTGTGTGTTTATCCACAATTGTCTGCAGCAAACACATAATTGAAGGAAATTAAATGACTAAGCAAAGTGTTTTGTTTTTGTTTTCTCAGGGAGGTTATGAAATAGTCGAGAGTTCCTTTATTCTTCCTCTGCTCTGGCCTCAAATCTATGCATCACTCATCCCTCCTTTCCTTCTCTCCCCCCCCCCCCCCCCCCCCCCCCCCCCCCCCGCCTCCACGTCCTTTCACTCCTAGGCTTTACTTTTAACTATTTATTGTTTTGTTTTCATGTTATTCCTCAAAAGTATGCAGATTTACATGTATACTCACATGACATCAGTGTTATTGTTAATTTTATCATTTAATAGCTTTGCTTATTAAATCATATCAAACTAGAAATCCATTATGTTGCTGTTTAAAATATTTTTACTGAGTAAGCATTGTAATTTGATACTACCATTAGATGTGAAGTCATGCCATAATAGCCCGGTCACATATCAACGGATTGCGTAAACGGACGTCAAACGGAGAGCTAAATTCTCCATCCGTTCGTCTCCGTTCGTATGCGTTTCTTGTCCGTTCCTTGTCCGGTGATGTACGTTGTTCTACGTTTTGTACATAAGCAATGGAGACGACTTTCATCACCGGATAATTTCATTTCGCAAATTGTCTATTCGTTTTTCCGCTATCCATTGATATCTGACCGGGCCATTAAGCCTGAAAGTCCACTGGGGTCTTGGAAATGGCATAGCAACAAAAAAAATAATATCATATTTCTAAAGCATCACTCAATTACTCATTCTTGTGGCTTTCTACTATTACCTTTCTGCCTCTCTACTACCCGAATAAACTATTGAACCTTTGAGGCTTTAGCCACGCAAGACTTCATGAATCATGGTTAATGACATTTCTTTGCATGTTTAGCCTCTTGAGGATGGAAATTTGGGTTCCATTTATCCTGCAATTTATATTAATGGACAAAACCTTTTTGCCATCATGACAAATCAAATTTGAGTATAATATAATATTGTAACTAAGTCCGGCATAAAGGAGTAGATGTACAGTCTGAATATCAAAGAGAAAAGAAAAACATATTCACCAACCAATTAGGTACAATATGGTCAAACTTGTATAGTTTTCATTTTCTTTGTTCATTTTCATTTATATAATTTTTTTTGAACGTAGAAAATTGTTTTTCACAGTAGATACCTACATTTAGGTTGTTCACACCTACAGTAGGTTGTTCACACCTAGGCTTATTTAGTGCGATTTGAATCGCGAGCAGAATTTCGAAATTATTTGCGCCTGTTCACACCGAGGAAATAGTTTTGAAATTTGCATCGCAATTCAAATTTTGAAATTATTTGGGCCCGTTCACACATAGAAATCACGCTATCTTAGACCACATGCATAACTGCATGCGTACATGTATGACCGAAGCGCTTTGCATGATGGGATATATAATTTTGACCTTTTTATTTTTCTGTTGACCGTTCACACACGCACGCAAATAATCGCAAATTTAGAACTTCATGGCACATTCAGAATACATTCATTAACAATACATGTATATGTATGTAAGTTTAATTTGATGCATTATGGTTGCAAAGAAAAATATATCCATCCATGGGATTTTGTTTGAATTGAACCACGTATATCATAATGCATTTCCTTAAATTAGACACACGCTATGACCCTTAGGCTGAACTCTTACCAGCTAATATTGAGCTTCATTTGGTTTAATATCAAATCCCCACTATTGCTGCATTAAAGCTATTATGGAGTTCATGCAGAATAGTTTAAAACCAGACAGAAGGGAGATATCAATCTGATTACATTTTCATAACTGTGCTGTTGTGAACAGTTTGAACGTTCTTAAAGTAATCAAATTGATAAACCAACAAGTCCAACTTCATGCACACACAAATTTGGATGAGAAATTCAAATATGAATAGTCCCAGATATCACGCTGTGCAATCAAACTTTGGTAGTAAAATTTACCAAAAATATTTCACAAAATTCTAGCAAAAAAATTGACCTTCATAATGTGAAGTAATTTCATATTTGAACTTTGAAGCCAAGTACACACTAACATGCACAGTTTGAGATGAGCAAAGACTTGATATTCCCTTTAATATCAACTGCGTAGAATTGGTTAATATGGCTCACACCACAAATTAGAATGGAGAAAGAAATCAATACAGGTCCATTTGAGAGAGATGAGACCTCGCTGGTTGTGGTTTATTAGCGCAGAGGATGGTTTATGACATCCATTAGAGAAATGAATGGGAGTAGAAATTATGCCCCACGGCCACAGGCCAGCATAAATATGATGGAAATATAGATATAGATGAGCTCTACTGTATATATTCATGTGCAATATTTTTAGCTGTACAAAGCACTTTTATATTGTGTTCATGAAGAATATTTCCTTTTGAGGTACATACTCACAGTTGTTCATTTTGTTTATCTTTTAGGATATATATATCATGATATTTTGTTGAAAACCATGAATGATTTATGTATGTTACACCAGAAATGGTATATTCATGGATTGTATTAGGAGCTTGTACAATCCATGGTACTTGAAAACATCTCAAATACTGTACATCAATGGATGCCATTTTGCAAGTTCTCAGCCAGTTTTTGTTTTGTTCATATTCTCCTCTTTTTATTTAAAGTGAATAAAGGGAAGATGAATCTCATATTTGATTAATTCTAACTTGTTGGAATCTGGATTCTCTCCACTTCTAATTTGTAAAGAACACACACACATTTGTGCTAAATGTAACCTGAAAATTTATAGGAAATGGGCATGGTTGTGAATTATGAAATAAGGTAGTTTTTTTTGTGCATTTTTTATGTTTTTAGATAATTTCTGTTTAAAAATGAAATTCAGCAACTATTCATTCAGTAGCTTAAATACTTTCTATTTATTGAGGACACCAGTCCAAAGGTTGTATGCCTGGAGGGTGGTTACGACCTTCAGGTCAGAGTCACATAGGGAGGGTCAATGCAAGGTCAAGACAAGGTCAATGCTGAACGAACCATACATGTACAAGTACATTTACATTATTTGCCTCACAGAGTGTTATTTTTAGAACTTGCCTTTGGATTTTTATTTTTTTGTGGCTCTGAGCTGAACTTTTCCTTTTTCATTCTAAATTTATGTAGACTTAGCTTGAATATGCCGCAGACCAGAAACACTTGATTTTCTAGTACTAGCTGTATGTAGTTTTTGTTATACATTTTTTTCTTGAACTCTGCTCAAATTCTGCATTTCAAATATTATCTATTGATCATTTTTTCACTTGTCAACTTGTATGAAATGTTGTTGCCTCCAGATTACATGTATCTATTCTAGGTTATTTCCAGCAGTTTTGTAGCCTGTAGAGCAGTTGAAACATGCATCACTTTAATTTAATTGAATACAAATCTGAAAAATACAATATTCAGTGCTCTACAGGATCAAGGGAAAGGGGTTTTTACATTGAAGTCATCTGAAGCTGACCAATATTTGATCGGGCAATCACCATTGAACTTTATTATGCATTTGTTCTGTCTTTTGTCATTTTTTGTCAGTACAATTATATATTATAACAGGCCATGCAGTGTAGCGAATCAGGGTTGGGTTCTAAAAGAAAAATACAATAGAACCTGTATACTTGTTCTTCCAATGAAGAGTGTGCATTGGATGACATCACTCACTCGGTTCATTGCCATTCAGGGTGAAAGTCAAAGGGAAGCTAGCTCAGAATGATGTGTACATAGTACATAAACAGTCATGCGCAAAATAATAATGGAGCCCATACTGTATTTTTCCCACAGGCCCGTTTGTCGGCCTGTATTGTTGTGGTTTGGGGAATTTTGACTGTGAATTTGTAATGTACTTGTACTGAACTGTAATGAGGAAATAATCTACGAGTGATTGTGTGTGCATAGCGTACAAAGAGGCATAGTCGGCATACATTATAAAATGTTTGTGATTTTATACAAATATTATAAGAGAATATGGATATAGTATCATGAATAACACAACATGAAATATTAAATATTCTTATCTCTTTACAAATACGAGTCTATATTCGTTGCCCTTTTTTCAACTGGTTTACCAAGAGAGTTTAAAAATTCAACGTGTAGAGTGTCTGCTAAAAAAATAATGAATGGTATATTTATAAATGCTTCAAATTAGTACAAATAAGAATAAATAGATCAGTCTTTTGCAACAGTTGAATGTACGTATTACAACAGGAATATGCGCCCCGTTTTTAAAGCATTCCATTATGATTCTCCTCCCCCCCCCCCCCCCCCCCCCCCCCCCCCCCCCCATTCCCCACTGTATAACATGTTCATGAATAGAACTTCGGATTTAATCTTCTTTGGATGAATCTAATTTGAATGACTAGGAAAGAAGAGAGCTTTAATTACTGCACATGTGGAGCAAACAATTCACACAATGGAAACCCACAAAAGTGTAAACAGTTTTTGTGCATATTGATCAGTCAAAAGTTCACTCCACTTGAAAAATTGTCAGGGTATCTGACAGTTTTCTTCCTTGTTTTGATTTGGAGACTTTCATTTTGTAAGTACTTTACAAACGAAAGTGAAAATATAGATTGAGATGCGAGTCTCCAGATTAGTCAGGAAAATTAAAATTAATTAATGTTTTGTGCAGAAAAAATGGTCTACATTTTATGATCTTGATAGTAAGAGGGACTACATGATAATGTGGCATTCTATATAAACGTCATAAGAATCATATATATGTAAAAATAAAAAAGACAGGTACTAGTAAACATGACATAACTTTAAAAAAGAAGAAAAAAAACACTTCAACATGAAGTACAGTGTAAAAAAAAACATCAACTAGAAATGTGAAATGTTACTACAGTATGTAGCTTTTCAAAATGTGAGATAAAAAGGGAATGTTTCAAGACAATTGTTCTTACAACTGCTTTAATAAATTTAAATGCACTTAAGACTTTGCAAGTCTGCAGTGCGTGTACATACATACATGTACAAAGCAACATGCAGTAGAAATGTTGTCTGCCAATTATGTATTCTGGGGATGCCAACAGTGCCTTGTTCTGATGCATAAGGAGAAAATAATGGGTCCCTGGGAAGGGAAGAGCCCTCGTTTGTCAAAGTTCTGTATCGTAGCTCGCTTTCTCGATTTTCTAATGCATCTTTGTCGCTATCTCGGTTCTCTAATGCATCTTCGCTCGCAATCTCGATTTTCTTAATGTCTCTTGGCTCGCGATCTTGAATCGCTAATAGCTAATGGCCTATTCATGCAGTCAAGTACCTGAACACATGTATGAGGTGAATGTTTCTCAAACATGTACTTGTTCAACATGCAAATTGCATCTCAAATCTCTGAGTGCATGGCTAAAGTAAAGCAGACGACTGCTTTCAAGAAAAAAAGCTGTCACAAAAACATCAACAAAATGGCAGATCTCTTATTAAAATCCCTGTAAACTTTTGACCCTTTCCTTACGTTCCTTATGTTTCCTTGTATGTCCAAATTCTATGGGGATTTTAGAATCTCGAAGGGAACGGGTTTAAGCCCGTGGGGGGGGGGGGGGGGGGGGGGGGGCACTCATGTATAATGTAAGACGGGTATGTGCTGCTTAAAAGAACCCCGTTTTCACACCCGATTGCCACTCTAAACTTCTAAAGGTACCCGATTTTCAAAAATTGCCGCTCCATAGACCCCCGGAATGACTTGGCTAGGTAGTTAAGTAACCTCAAGTCCATTATTATTCTTCTAGTCAGCTCCTTGACCACCATTTGAGGGTTTCCGTAGGTCTTTGGTAGCTCCAAGTTCATGTATTTTGCCCGTATTTGGTAGTTTTAGTCTGCTCCTTAGTCCCTTTAACTCCCGTTTCAGGGTTTTTGTAGCTCCAAAGACCCTATATTTTGTGCTTGTAGTCAGCTCTTAAAGGGATAGTTGAGTTTTGGTAGAGAGGGCGCTAGACTACTTTTTTTTTTGTGAGGTAATGAAAAACTGAGTGTAAAATTTGAAAGAGCATAATATTTAAATAATAAAATCATCTTTGTTTGATCAAAATCGGTTCAGAGATGGCTGAAATATCCATAAATATAACTATTTGTAATAAACCTGGGGCCATGTGTACATGTATGTGTTTGAATCGTGTTGCGCAGAAAAGCATTAGAGGTAGAAACCCAACACAGTACGTACTTACATACTATAATTTTGCTAGATATATATTACAGAATTTGAATCTTATGTGCTATAAACAATACTTTTCACATAATTAACATACTGGCTCGACACTATCACTTGCATTTAACCTGTTTCCTACTAGATTTTGCAATCTCCATAGAGTTACTACATGACCCACCAAGTTCCCATAGGCAATGGGTTAAAACACTTGAAAGTGATATCATTCTGTGGGAATTTGATCTCATAATGCAAATATGAATTGATATCATCAATTTTAAACACACTGAATGCATCTAATTACTGCTGAGTAGTCCCCCTCTCCCCCTCTCTCTCTCAAGATAATCTCTTTTACACTACTTCACCTCATCTCCCTCCTAGATTTTGCAAACCCAATAGAGTTAAAACAGGGTCCACCAGGTTCCCATAGGCAATGTATTAACCTGTTCCCTACTAGATTTTCTAAACCCTGTAGAGTTAAAGGGGTAGTTTAGTTTTGGTAGAGAGGGCGCTGCACATCACAATTTTGTTGTGAGGTAATGAAAAACTGAGTGTCGAATTTGAGAGAACATGCAATTTTAATGGCAGAATAAACTTTATTTGGTCAAAATCGGTCTAGAAATGGCTGAAATATCAATAAATATATCTGATCTTATAATTATTTGGGGCCCAAATAATTAGATGATTTTTTCAAAAAATTGAAAAAATGCTTACACTTTTTCAAAATTTTTCAAAAGCGTTTTTTAAATAGTTGTTGATGATCTATCTACTTAATCATTATTTCAATGAAACATCACATGCATAATTTTGTATGAAAAATGGTTGAAACTAATGCCTTATTAGAAAGCGCCCTCTTGTGTTTTAATGGCTCTTTTCGAACGATAACAGGCTTTTTACTTAGTCGTTTGTAATTTTGTATACCTTTCGAGCATGATGGAGTAATAACTATTAGTTTATAATGTTACTGTCCAGGTTTGGTTACTAAAGTTCAGCCTTACCAAAACTGTACTACCCCTTTAATACAGGGTCCACCAGGTTCCCGTAGGCGATGGATTAATAATGAATATAGCGGAGGCTCTCCAAATTAACATAGTTAATGATGCTAAGGGAATTGGAGCATTCAGTTAATATATTGAGTGTTATCTAGAACGATGCATCCCTTTATCTCTCCAATTTAGAAGATTTATTACCCACGCTGGATAGTATACCGTAGCTTGGGGGTTCAAAATAATGCTCATGATTAAGTAATGGAATTCCGCGTTAGATCCGACTTGACAGTAGCCTTTATATAACCCCCGGCTATAATTCTACCAAAACAAAACAAATGGAAGATGCAGTACGGTAAGTGTGTACATGCTCATGAACGTACGCAGGATTGATCCTGAACATTCTTGAGCTATTGTTTAAAGAAAAATGCATTATCTTATAGCCTTGAATTAGTTAATTATACAATTTGAGTGGAATAATTTACATTTACACAGACTTTTCATGCAGTGTACAAACATGTATATTACAGAGAGCCGAGACAGGGTCACTCTTTAGGGGGGAAAAGAATAAAATAATGAAATATTAAAAAGAAATATCTTCTCCCTTTCTAAGTATACGTCTGTGATAGCAAGTAAGATCCCTCAAGTGGCAATAGAATCAACATAGAAAGCGATAGTTATTATAAATTCATTTGATTGGTCATAATTACTTGCTTCAAGGAGAACTGTCAAATTATAATAATATCAACCTATCGCCTACGGGAACCTGTATTAACTGTATTAACTCTATGGGGATTGCAAAATCTGCAAGAGAATTTGTTAAAGTTAACACACCCTCAATTCATTTGATCCTTGGTCCATGCTTTCAGTTTCAGTCCATCTCCCAAGACATTTAATTGTATTTGTAACAATTAATATATAACTCTTGTCATAAAGAGGACATATTCATGGAAGAACTTAATGCTTACAAATCAAAGAATAATAATTTTGGCTGAATACACAGACAATCTACATGTACAAATACAATTTAATCTAGATTATAAATATAATAAATATATATATGATCTATAAAAATGTATGATCAAATATACAATCTACATCATAGACATATAGATTTGAGCAAGAGAGGCTAAATATACATATAGCTGGGAGAGAAAAAAATGTTTCAAATTTTCCATCTGCGAGCAGCTAGCCAAATGAAACATTCAGAATAATTATATAGATTTGAGAGTCAGATTGGTTTATTTTGAGAAAAATTGATTATTGGTTCCAGTCGGCAGACATGCGGTATTGAATTATATGCATCATCAAATATACACCAGATGAAAAATTTGTATTAGGGTGGAGGGATATACATTGTAGATTACCAAAGTGATAGGAGTATTGGGAAGAGAGAGGGGGGTTAATTTTGATATGGAAGGTAATATTTGTTAATTTTGAGAAATGTATAGTTACAGTTGGCAGACACATAGTTTCAAATTGAATCCATTTCATCAGAAATATCCAGCAAGATAACAGATTACTCAGATACAAGTTTCAAAGGCAAGAAACTGCGATGAAGCTTGAAATGTCAAAGAAATGATGGTAGCGGAAGGGGATTATGTGGTGTAGAAGATATTTTTAAAAGTCAGACTGATTTATTTTGAGAAATTGATTATTTTTGAGAAATTGATTATTGGACACAGACTTACATTTTGGCAGGCAAGCAGTATTGAATTTTCCGCATAGATCAACAAACTGCCAACCAAACCAGATGGTTCAAATATGAAGAAAAAAAATTCATGAGGCCATTATAGAACTGCGAAGTGCTTAAAGGGTATCATAATTCCAATTGTTAATGTCACAAACAAATCTATAATAGGGTTTGGGGACTCCGGGAAGGGTTAGGTGGTGGTGTGAATTTAGAGAGATGGGCAAACAGGAAAGTGAGTAAGTGGGACTAAGCTCCCCTGTCCCCCCTCAACCGAGTGTCTCATTACCACCTTAGCTTGCCCCATTTCCTTTGGGCCAGTAAGTGTGCCTTTTGTTAGATGGCTTGCTTGCTGATCAGATGAGGTTGTAAAGTAGTTTGTGTTACTCATGAAACCAAGGTTAGGAACCACCCTACCCCCCCCCCCCCCCCCCCACCCCCCTGCATCAAGACCTTGATCCAAATTGAAATATTCTAAACATTAATTTTAGCTGGCTGTATTAAACAAACAATATGAAAACTGTTTTGCGTTGAACTTGAACTAGTGTTGAAGTTTGGATAAACACATGAAAATAATGTTATTCTACACTGTACCATGCGCTGAATTATATTACTAAATTACTTTCCAGTATGCACTGTTCATAAATATTATATTACAAAAAGGGTATTTAAAGTCATATTATAGTGACGTCATCAACTATTCATAAGCGAGGGGAAATTGAATACTGTAGCCTAATTAACTTCATGCGCTGATCATGAATATTATATTACCAAAAGGGTATTTAAATATCTATTATAGCCATATCATTCAAAATTCATAAGCATGGAAGCAATTTCATAATATTGTCAAGTGAGAAGGGCATTTTATGTCAATTTTTTGCTAAATTGAGTACAATCTTGTACGTCTAATTATCCCTTCCATATGTGGTCCTAAAATTTCAGAAAATAATTTTATTATTTTCTGATATGGGGGATATATATCATTTAAAAAAGAGGGCTGAATAAGGTTTGAACAAGATTATTTTCAAAGTGCAAAAAGTGACTTAGCGCCCTTTTCTTTCTCACCCAACGATATACTAGCAGACTTTTAGTGAAGCAGTCACGCTCAGTCGCCTTAATAATACGGAGGCTGTAGTACGTGCTTTTGCACTGTGTACATGTACGCTTTGTGCACTAACGCTTGCTTCTCAAAATCAGATTATCGTTACCGTGAACGTCGCAGCTGAATTACTTCAAATTATTGTCGGTAGCGTGTATCTGATAAGGGGAATTCGAGCAGAACTGATCACGCAAACGTCTCCACTTTAAAGCTAGTACGGTGGATCAAGTACTCCACTTTAAACGTATGTACAGGAGAATTTCACTGAGACAGAAATTACCTGGAAATCAATATTAAAGCTACTGTTCTGTACAGTACTTGTAGTCGGGGCTCAAGACAACGCTAGAAATTGCCCTAATGCCCAAGGCAAGTCAAATATAATGTCAGGCAAGTAAAAAATATCATAAATGGTCTAGTTTGCTTAACTTTGCTTGCCTGATTGGACACATTCCTGTCCAACTATTAGAGAAAAACTTGTAATGTGTAAATCTCAATCTAGAAGTAAGGGGGCAAGTAAATTTTCTCTTTGGGCAAGTAAAATGTGAAAATGTATGATTTTACTTGCCCAAACGGGCCAGTAGAGAAAAAAGGTTAGTGCAAAGGCATGCCTACAGTACTTGTAATAAAATTTATTTCTGACAGTATCTTCCAAAATACAATTCAATGTAAATCATTTGAAAATCTGATGCGCAGAAATGTTGACAGCGGAACATTTTATTTAAATAATCCAATCTCGAAAGCCCTTTGAAGCACACATCGATGTACATGTAATGGATGAACCTGTGTTAAATTCCGATGTGAATATGGGGGCCCCTTTAATCAAATCTTTGCTAAGGGCAAAAATCTTTGACAATTTGCTCAAATTTGAGCAAACAAGATTTGACATGAAACATGAATTTACGTTTTTGAACTAGGTAAATAATAAATATGCAGTATGCTCAAAACACGCACAAATCAGGAAATGAGAAAAGAATTGATACTAGAAATTGCCTTTAATGCATACACTCACCACTCCTCTATGTAACCCTGTGGTGTAGACACCTTTTTCAAGGCAACATTTACTTTACAAAAATATTCACTTTTGTTCAAACAATGACATGTGTTAAGGTCAAAATTTTGAAGACTAAAACTTTTTTCTGTTGGGCATTTCAAATACAAACAATTTGCGAAGGTTGTGCTTTTCACAGCCTTAACAAACGGTGAACAAAACTGCATGGGGTGTGGCCACTTGTTACAAGAATAGATATTTTATTTTCATCATCCTCGCCTATGAATATTTGTAATGGTGTTTTCATTCAGAAAAGACTATATTTGAGAAAAAAACACTCACAGCCATGATATGAACATATTTTAATTCCTATTTGCTGTTTTATTTTTCAAGGTATATGTAATTGATTAACAATTGTGCATGAAATTGTGTATTCATGAATTTTAACTTTTAAGTCATTTTTGCATTAAAATACATACAATCGTTCAGCATTGATATACTGTACAGTAAAACCTGTCTAATTAGTGGCCACATGTCTTTAGCGGACTGCTATAGAGGCCATCAAATCCGATCGCCTGCAGAGAAAATCAATGTTATGGAACCGGTCTATTAATAGAGGTTACCTGTCTACAGTGGCCACTTTTCATAGGTTTGACTCTATACTGTATTGAAGCTCGTTAGTGATAGGGTAAATAATAATAAATTAATAATGATAATTATATAATGATAATAGTAATAATAATAGAGATTTATAAAGCGCATATTGCAAAGAGCCTCTAAGCGCTTAAACATATTAACAAAAAATTAACAAAAAATTAACAAAACTAAATTAAAGGTAAAGATAGTGAAATAGAAAGAGAGAAAGAGAAGAAGTTAGGATGGTGGAACTGTATTGTACAGTACATGTACATTGTATAATTGCTCCAGTCCGTGCCCTTGATAATTGTGTTTGCTGCTGGCGGTTTATTGATTTCACGTTTTGGTCAGTCAGGACTCAGGACCATGATGTTCACGTGCACAATCTGTTTGTCTTTGCAATGTCTTTTGCCATATGATGCGTGATGTAACCTCATGGCTGAAATTATCAAACATAATTGATCAATCTCATCCACTGTTGACTTTTTGATCTACTGGCCCATTCAGGCAAGTATATAATATAGTCAAGTAGAATCTTAAATTTTACCTGCCCAAACAGAAAATGTACTTGCCCCCTTTACATGTATTTCTAGATAAGATTTATACAAAAGGAATTACATTCTACTGCCATACATGTAGGTTTTAACCCATTCAGGACTGACTGATTTTGCTACATGCATTCTCCATAGACCCTAGCCAGAATATTTCCGGGACTAGTCCTGAGTGGGTTAATTCAATAACTGTTATATATAAATCATTAGGTTTTGTTCTAGTTTGAAGTTACAAACTGTACCAAGTTGCAGCACACTAAATGTAAATAATTATAATTCATTTGTAATGTTTTGTTGGAAACCAAGAATAAATTGAAATTGAAATTGAAACACAAGTTTGATAATCTTGTATGACAGGACGGACAGGGCCGTTGTGTTATATTCAAGGTACCGTATTTGCTGGTGTATTAACCGCACCTTTAAAAAAAAAAAAAAGGGGGTGCGGTTAATACACGACCGTATTAACCGCACTTTTTTAAAAAATTTTTTTTTAGGGGTGCGGTTAATACACCGGAGCGGTTAATTCTTTGTGACCTGCATGTACATTATACCTGTATCTAGAAAAGACATGAAACTCATGATTAGTGCATGTCATGATTATATAATGTCCACAACACTCTGTTTACTCACAAGAATTCTTATATGGCGCGGGATTACTCATGTTTGTAATGGGATTATCCCCATAATCGGCTTGATCCTACTGACCTTTTCCACTCCAGTTTATAGCCCGGTCACATATCAACGGAATTGCGCAAACGGATGTCAAACGGAGAGCTGAATTGTCCATCCGTTCTATACGTTTCTTGTCCGTTCCTTGACCGGTGATGTACGTTGTTCTATGTTTTGTACATGAAGCAATGGAGACGACTTTCATCACCGGATAATTTAATTTCGCAAATTGTCTATTCGTTGGGCATACGTTTCCGATATCCGTTGATATCTGACCGGGCCATTAATACAAAACGATAGAATGAAAAAAAATACTGAGCACTGAGAACAACTTACTTCTAGTTCTATTATACAGGCAAAATTTTGTATTGAAAATGATTTTAGAATATATAAAGGTTTGAATCAGAAATAGCCATGTCATGCAAACTCCGTCTTTCTGAAATAGAACCTTTAAATTATTTAGGCATTGATCTACATTTTGTACGTTTAGGGATGGGATCTGGTACGTCATGTACTTGTAAGGAGGAGTGGGCATATTATGACTGTAGGTTGAAGTCTGAACAGGTGCACTGAGCCAGGATAGATCCTAACCTAGCAAGGGTAATTAGTTTGATGAGACAAGGAGTTTGTTGCTTGACATAGGCTAGATACAAAATGATTTTACACAGTCTATGCAAAACATCAAGAAAAATTAGATTAAAGTCCCACCACAGTCTATAGAAACCTCAAAGTGCACAAATTGGCGTACATGTATGGTCACAATTATATCATGCAACGTGTTTGAATACATGCAAAGATTAGACATAGAACTCGCAGTAAGATAACAATGTTAGCAATTAAATATCCAACGGATCATACAGATGCAAAGTGTGAGTGCACCTTTATGGAGAAGCCAGTTATGGCTCATTTGTAATCATTTCACTTTATATTGAAAAGAAAGAAAAAATGCACAACTTCAGATGCATCAAAATGGTTAACATAATGGCATTGATTTTTTATAGCAATTACCAGGTCTGAGGACATTGTTATCGGAATTCCAAGATTGGTATGGGACCTTTAAGACAGGGGGGATCCCTATCAGTGTGTCCAATCTGAGCCTGGACTATCTCTTGCAGAACTTTTAGTATAAGGTCTATAGAAGCAGAATTCCAAGATTGGTATCCTGGGATCTTTAAGTAACAAAAGGACAGGTCTGTCAAGTCATACACAGCAAGGACGATTAGTTTAAAGAGTAGCAGGGGTTGTAAGGGTTGTTATCCTAAATATGAGTTGACAGGGACGATCCCTATCAGTGTGCCCAATCTGAGCCTGGACTATCTCTTGCAGAACTTTTAGTCTAAGGTGATTAACTGATTACCTGCCTTGGCGCCTGGTAGTCTTGGCACACTTTGTGGGAGGGGAGGGGGTGTTTCTATTTTAGACGTGCATATTTAAAACCCAGGTGCTGCTTAAAAAATCAACTCCATGTACATGTATGGCTACTTCAGTGAAATTACAGATAGTTTGCCTGTTGCTTTAGAGTGTTATCAACGTTGAATCTAGCTACATAATTATATTCCTGATCAAAACTGATTTACTTCTGAGTAGATTGAGAGTGATTTAATTACATAATATCAAGTGTAGCTTATTGATCAGATTTCATATCCATTGCACTCAGCAAGTTTGTGAAAAAAAGAAGAAAAAATTGCTGATCATTCTTCCATCCCTAGTTTTCCCTCACGTCGCTCAGAGGTATTGATTCAGAGTATTTATTACGCTCGATGCATGACATGCAAGATGAACAAAATTGGATTATCGCTCCTACATGTACGGTCTCCTAGAGGGGACAGACGTACAGAGGATGACGACCAGTGGCATAGCTACGGGGGGCACAGGGGGGGGGGGGCGTGCCTCCCCTCCCCCTCCCCATAAAATTTGACAAAAGCAATACAAAAAACATTAGGAGCAAATTTGAGACAAAATATAAGGCATCCCCTCCCCCTGCCCCTCCCCCCCCCCCCCCACCCCCCCAATAATGTGTATGCCTCCCCAATCAGTCCAACTACGCTACACAACTGATGACAACACAAATTCAGAGAGAAATTTCATATCTCTGGCTATACTATGGTTTTGTGTCAGTAGCCATTCTATATCCATGGGCGGAAATTGTATTGCTGGATTTATGATTGGAATTAGAGCGCTTTCTAATTAGAAGTTCTGTGTGTCCATTGTCATAAATGCAAACACATTATATGGATTACACATTGTATGTAGAGCTCTACTTGTATAAAGTCACTGTTGAATATACAGTCAAACCTGTGTATACATACATAGTGACCTCCTAAAAATGAAACAAGAAAAGTGGCCACTGTAGACAGGTGACCTCTGTTGACAGGTTCCATAACACAGTTCTTTGGTGCAGGGGTTCACTGTTGGTGGCCATTATAGGCAGGTTGGCTGCTATAGATACATGGCCACTAAGACAGGTTTGACTGTACATGTATATATATATATATAATTCCTCGCAGTCCATTAGTAACCGTTTGAAGACAATTTGATTATGGAATAACACACACTCTCCATATAGACCCCAAACGGAGCTCTGTACCTTGAGTACCAGTACCCACAAAGGCTAATAACATTACGCTCGTTGCGTGACATGCCAGAGAAATAAAAATTTGATTATCGCTACTCGAGGGGACAGACGACGGGCAACGATACAAACTCAGATGGTCCTCAAAGAAATTCCATCCCCGTGGTTCGTGCGAGCTGTGATATCAATGTCACTGGCCACTATGGGCATTCGATTGGAAAGTATTTCAGAAATGATTGATGTGCACATTTATGATTAGATCTGTTTGGTTATTTTGCCTCCAGTGAAGATTCTGCTTGGATTGTAAGCTGGGGCCCTACATGTATATTACATCTGATTAGAATTTGTTGGTTGTAAAAGAGAAGGGTGCTAAGTCATTTTTGTTTTTACTTGTGAAATAATCATGTACATGTTAACCCTTCGAGTTTCTGAAATCCCAAAATACTTTGTACACAACCCACCCGGTTCCTGTAGTCAAGGGGTTAAGGGTTTAGAATCCATGTTGAGACCATATTATCTCCCTGTTATTTTGTATAAATATCTCAAAAATTTGAAATAATCATAAATCAGAAAATAACTCCCTTCTCACTCTCAGTCACTTCTGCCGATTTGAAGTTGATTTAAATGAGAACCTGGCTGTGCCTGAATAAATTATTAGTGCAAACATATGGAGTGCATATATTATGTTTAAAAAGTAGACATTGCTGCATTTATATAAAGCAGTCATAATTTATTTGAAATATGAATATTTTCATGTCACAATCACAAGTGGATAGCATTGCAAGCTGCATAAAAGTTGCAATCAGCACCTTTCTGGCATTTTAAACATTTATTAACCCCTTGCCTACGGGAACCGAGTGGGCTATGTACAAAGTCTATGGGGATCTCAGAATCTCGTAGGGAACGGGTTAATAAACATTTAGTTGTCCATCAGTTATGCCTACAGGTACATAACATACAAAGTCAGTCTACTTGAAAATTTACAATATAATATTGCTTCTACATACATATCTATAGAAATAGACTATAGCTTGCATGACCTTTATCAATGTTTGATGACAATATAGAGTAACTACTATCTCCATTTCAGAACAATAAAGGAGAGTTACCTCGAAATCTACAAAAGATCAAACATGACACACGTACTTGAACGAGAGAACGGTGGATTTCCCCACCGGTTATTTACTGTGTACGTGTAGATGTGAATCTTTCCCCGAAGTCAATGTTTTTCTTATGTACAGTGTTACTGTACCTCATTAAAAACTACCATTTCAGCTTGGTGTTTGTTATTGTGTAAAGTCCATGGGATAGTTTTAGAAACAAAATCGCTGTACTAGATGTGTTTCTTGGGGAATGTTCATTCATTCAGCGCTGGGCTTGCTTTGTGTTGTAAAATATCATATTATATATTCTCCCCTGTGTGTTGTGAGTATGATATTCTTGCTGTGTGAATAATGGTTATAAATATACTTGCTGTCAAGTCTGCTGCTGGGTTGATGTAGGCACCTGCCAAGCAGCAGTGGGGTACAGCCCATTTCACACCAGGAAATTTGTGTGTGCCTTTCATACATGTACCATTACTAAATATATTGTGGAAAATGAAATATTATTGCAACAAAATTATGCTTCAAATGAGTAGCGTGGTGGTATGGGATAGTTATAGGAAACAAATTGTGCTATGTGTATGTTGTTAAATGTAAATTCAGGGTTGGAGCTTGCTATATGTTGTAAAATGATATATTCTTGGTGCGTGTGAATATTATGCTTGGTGGCTGCCCATAAAAGTACATTTAAGCAAACATGAATTCAGGACTTGGCCTTGTTACATACATGCATTGTTCATGTTGCTAGGTGTGAATATTGGTTATAAATATACTTGCTGTCAAGTCAACTGCTGGGTTGATGCATGGTTGATGTAGGCACCTGCCAAGCAGCAGCTGGTTACAGCCCATTTCACCCCAGGAAGGTTTGTAGAGGTACAGCAGGGTGCCTCTATGTGCCTTTCACACCAACCAAAATTTAATTTAAAAGAGTGTTATTTAATGGGATGGCCATATTAGAAGTATTATGTGTATCTTGGCAAATGTAAATTCAGTGCTGGGCTTTATGTGTGTTGTAAAATGTTATATCAATCAAGGAGGGATAAGAAATCTCATACCTCCTTGGTTATATTCTCCCTGTGAGTTGTGAATACTTGCTGTCAAGTGTGCTGCTGGGTTGATGTAGGCACCTGCCAAGTAGCGGTGGGGCAGCCGTGGGGTAAAGCCCATTTCACCCCAGGAAGGTTTGTAGAGGTACAGCAGGGGGCCTCTATGTGCCTTTCATACCAAATTTATATTTTTAATTCAAACTGACCCAAAATTATTACCAGTAATATATTTTATGTAAATGAGCAAAGAAAATCTCTGGTTTGCTTGACCTTTCGCCGGGAATCAAACTCAAGACCTCTGGATTGCTAGACCGGTGTTCTAGCCCATGAATTTTTCCTGGGTTTAAGTCTGAAAAGAGTGATAAATTACTTAATTCTTTAGGAAGAGCAGGAGAAATTATACATTCTATTTATATACATGTCACTCTGTTCAAACACGCTGTTGAAAGAGATTGTTTGACAGAGATTGTTTGACAGAGATTGGAGAGATTTGTGTGAAACAGTGCCAGTAAAATTGGTCAAAGGTCAATATGCCCAGCCAGCATGACCGTGACTGTGTAGCCAAACCAGAGCCCCATAAATGACAGATGGAATGTGAGGTTTGTTACCATGGCAACTTCTCCAGAGAACTTAGCTTGGCCTGAATGGCATGCACTGATTGCACCTCTGTATATCGAAGGAGTTACTATGATATGCTTAGCCAGGTAGTACAGTAGTAGTAACTCCCTCAGCCTCTTCCGTCTGTAATGATCCCTTTTATCCCTACTCGGCCAAGCTCACCCCAAGAAAGTTTGATAAGATAGGTCCTAGGTTTAAACTTGAGATTAACTTGTGGATACACATTTCCTAAACTTATTGTTTCTTGATTTAAAAAAAAAAACAGACAAAAATAAGTGGATAAGGAAAGATCACATGTAGTAGTAGAGTAGCATGCGTGTATAAGGAGAGAAAATACATTGTAGAATGAACTCTCAGTACTCTTCTATTTGGATGCAGTAAAGAAAAGGGCAGTTCCATGTAACAATCATTTGATAAATATATTCAAGGAATTTCTCTGGGAGATAATTACTCCCCGGTTTCCAATTTTGAAATAGGAGCTAGCCAAAGATGGAGATGAAAGGACACAGGTGGGATTGAGAAGCAATCCCAAGACTTCCATTATGGAGTCTGGTTACATTTAGATTTATCCCTTTTACAACATTTACTTTCGAGTTATCCTCAGATCCCAGCTGATGTATTTCGAGACAAGTTCTGAATGGGTTAAAGGGACGCAGGTCAAATAAGATGCAATCCCAAGACTTTCATTATGGAGTCTGGTTACATTTAGTTTTAAGTAACCATTTTACAACAATTACTTTTGGTATGACATGCATTCTCCATAGATCCCAGCTGGTGCAAAAGGACACAGGTCAAATAAGATGTGATCTTGACTTGAGATGAAATCCCACGACTTTCATTATGGAGTCTGGGGGGCGTTGCATAAAACTCAAAACGCAAAGTTGCGTTTGATTTTCGACGCAAGTCACCAAAAATCAAACGCAACTTTGCGTTTAAACGCAACTCCGTTGCATAAAGACTTGAGCTTGAAATCAAACGCAACTTTGCGTCTGATATCAAACGCAAGTCAAATTATGTTATGGATCAGACGCAAAGTTGCGTTTGATCCGGATGTTTATGCAACAGTTAATTGCGATCAAACGCAAAGTTGCGTTTGATTTTGCATTCGATGAAACGCAAAATCAAACGCAACTTTGAGTTTTATGCAACGCCCCCCATCTGGCATTTAGATTTAACCCTTTTACGACATTTAATTTTGGTATACTGTATACGCCAATATTTTCGCGTACAGATATTTTCGCGAATGAGATAGTCTCAGACATTTTCGCGAGTTGTTAATTTCGCGATCTGCCGGCCCTGTGAGAAAATAGCATCGCACAGAAATTAGAATATGACAAAAATGATGTGTACTTTGCACGAGAAAATCCTTTTAATAAATGAACAAATGTGTATTCTATCATAACGGCGACATAACATAATGTAATTTCTACGGAAATATTGTTAACATGTACACAAATTTTACCTCAGTTTAGGTCAAAATATGATTTATAAGCTTTATAGTAACTAGAAGCATTGTCTCGTGAATGGCGATTCTCGTACTAATAAATAATAATGAGTTTCGCATATAGAGTTGAATACTGTACAAGTCTATGGTTACGCATTGTCTGCATTGCGCTCTGTATCTGTAGCTACTGCCATAGACCATGTAGACGGCATCGCAGGGCGGCTTGCCGCTGACGGGAACATGCAAACATTATGGGAGATTGATTCAAGCACGAAAGTCAATGAGTATTGATATTAGAGCGCACGGAGAAAGTGCGCGATGAATACGTGCGTGTGTTTATGCACCGATATATAGTCTCAATGGATGTTACATTCATAGCATATTTGTGAACTACAAATGGACAAGACGGATACGAGTATGACGTGAATATGCCGCCATCTTGAGTTTATTTTGATTCCTTTTATATTTAAATCGGTGGATACTAGTGATCATATGGTGTGATGCACCGATCTATAGTATCAATGGATTGATACGGACAAGGTACGCGCTAGTACTACCAGCAGGAGTTTACAAAGTAAATTTGACGCCATGTTGAGTTTATGCTACATCCTTCTTTTTATATCGGTTGATAAAGCACATGCACGTGATATTAGTGTTGAACTACAGTACTGTCTCCGTGGCTGGTATAGCGCAAAATACAGCGTTCGGTAATAATTGCGTTCTTATTTCATCGTGGCAAAAGTTGACATGAGTTCATGCCAATATATTCGCGTGTTGTTAATTTCGCGCTTTGGTAGTGATTCGCGAAATTCGCGAAAATAAAACCCTCGCGAAATTAACAGCTTATACAGTATTAACATGCATTCTCCATAGATCCCAGCTGATGTATTTTGAGACCAGTCCTAGATGGGTTTAAAAGGACACAGGTCAAATAAGATAGTCCCTAGACAGTAAGTTATTATGGAGTATTCCACCATCCCCACCCACCTTTTATTGCTATTTATTGCTTGCCATTATAGCAGACACAAGAGTTTTACCAAAACATCATCTTCAATTTTCGTCAAAATTGGAATATAAATAGGGCCGTCTGACATTCAATCATGAATCAATCCAAGATGTTTAGTACTCTCAATAACTGCTTGACCCTCGTCTGTAATTTCAAACTCGATTGCTTTGCCAGATGGATTCTCAAGTTCCCTAAACCAAAAATTGTCTTCTATTTTTCATCAAATTTGGATGAAATGAGGGGAACTGATGGTCAGATAGAGTAGGCTAGACCATTATTAATTATCCTCCTCTATGTATCAGTAACCCTAGTTTTTTTGTAATATCAGACTAGTTCCTCTTCCTTGACAAATCATGTTGTTTACAAAAAATGTCATCTTTAATTTCAATCTTCAACTCGATTGCATCAAACTTGGAAGAGAACAGAATTTGTCTGTTTTTAATAGCTAGACCATGAACTAATTATTCAGTAACCTTTATACGTGTAGTTTTTTTTTTTAAATCATACTCAGTTGCTTTCACATGATTGAACATGGGGTTTACTATAAGGTCATCTTCAATTTTCATCAAATTGAAAGGAGGAAGATCTCTCATGAACCATGTAGCTCCTCTTACTCTCTCATGAACTCTAGTCGGTAATTTTAAACTTGGTTGCTTTTTTTATGACAGATTGTGGTGGGGTGAACAAAAAGTTCATCTCCAATTTCCATCATAATTGGAAAAGAAAGAGACAGAGCGTGAGTTTTATAACCTCCGCTGAGAACAGTGATTATTAGAGCAGAGAACGAGAGTGCGTTATTTAAATGAGTGAATATTGCCACATTACGCCCCAGTACCCCCAGCGATCATGAATGGATCCCAAGAGATGCCACCTCTACTTAGAAGCGGCGCTTTTTACGCAATTTGTCGTAATGAATGAGGGCAGGGCGGGAGACAATGGTCATCATGATGATGAAAATGAGAATAGTGCTCATAGTAGTCTGTTCCCTTTTCAGGTTATAATACTTTTTCAAATACAATACAATACAATTCAATACAATTTCAAATATGTCTCCCATCTCATAAGAATTTTACAAGAAAGTGATTTGAATCAGAAATTTAATTTAACCTTTTTGCCATGGGAACCTGGTGGGTCCTGTATTAATTATACTGGGAGTGCAAAATCTAGTAGTGAACAGGTTAATTTTAAGCTTAATTTGAAAACTGAAATCAATATATGCAGTGTCTAGATGTACTACTTGAATGGAAACCAAGGAATAGACAATAGAGTTGATGTTTAACCTGGAACCGCCAAATGCTTATATATGGAAAGAAACAATGTTTTGGATGACAAGGAGGTGAAAGAGTCAATATTATTTCCTTTATCACCTTCATGTTCTCAAAAATACATGAATGACAGATTAAGAATTTAGAAGGTAAACACTACTATATATAAACTGTAATTCTGTCTCAATTCTTTGTAAAAGAGAGCTGAAGTCTCCTAATTTCTACAAACAATGCTGAGATTGCCAATTTGGATTTGGATGGGCGTGATTGCTACGTCTGGGCAATGCTTTATTCCTCGCGGCCCCGCGCTCAAATGAGTTTCCCAGTCGGCGGCTATCATCGGCTTTAATAACGCTTGTCAATTTTACTTATCACTCTCATTTAACTAAACGAGTGCCTGAATCGCTGGATGCAATAAGAATCAAGGAAGGTGAAAGCAAGAGAAAATGGCAAAATAATCAGAACCGTCACAAGTTCGTGATTAATTTGCAATGCACATGAATTCAAAGAAGATAAACGGAGAGAGCAAGTGGCGAAATAATCAAAGCCGTCACAAGTTCATGATTAATTTGTAGTGCACATTGAAGGAAGATGAAAGGAGAGCAAATTGAAAAATAATCAAAAGACTCGCGCGCGAGTTCACCGGATTAATTTTGAGGTGCGCATTCGAATGTGACAGCGGCACAAGGTGCGAAGCCGATTGGCCGCATGAAAGGAGGTCGTAATTAATAAAAACGGTTTGTGTTTTCAATCAAAATGACTCACGCTACAGAGGAAATACAGTTGTACTTTCTTGGCCGAGATATATCTTAATGGACAGGAATGGAAAGTGATTCAGATGGAATTTGTTGAATGTTATGAGCATTTGGTCTCAGTAGTGGATCGATGTACATGTACTATGTTATATACATGTAGCTTACTTTGGTCATTTTTGCCCTCACAAAGATCGTGCTACTGTAGGATTGAAAGCTAGGCTCATTTCTGACTCTGAGAGCACAATAGACAGAAATGCGTGTAGGCCTGATTTGTGTACATGGATATTTGATCAAACTACCAGTAGCAGTGTTGTGATAATGGGTTAGATTACAATTTGAAGTATAAACAATTGCTACTAGATTTGATTTATATGTGTACAATCAAGCAGCAAAGTATACACATCTGTATGTAATGCAAACCCTAATGGCCATGTAAAGATAGGACCGAGCTAAATTGTAGGAATTACATTAAATTACATTAATTAATAGATAAACAATCGCAGGATTTGTTATCTACACAGTTAAGGAACCAGATACAAATTTTTGTTGATAGAAGCACATGTGATGGTTATGTCATGATATTGATATGGTCAAGATTAAGATAAAGTAAAAATAGACAATTGCTATCATTGCTGAGATGTGCAATTAAACCAGTGATGTGTGAATTGCCTCCTATTAAAACGAATCAGTACTAGCATTTTAATGATTTGGGTTAAACAATCAAACAAAAGCTTGTGATTCGATGTATCATTGTGCTGCATTATGCAATGCATTTTCTCCTTGAAATACAGATTTGTATTATCTATATTTATTAAATTGCATTTTATTTTCAATCATCTCTACAAATTGCAACATTTACCAACTGACATTATCAGCACATTTGCAGCTGCAGTATACATGTACCACTTCAATTATGTTCCATAATGTATTGTACTGCCATTTGCAAGCTACCAATCATTAAATGATAATGATCATTTATGATTTCATTTTTATTAGCTCTTTTTAATGAGTTGCATTATATTTTCAAACATTTATACAACTTGCGACATTTACCAACTGACATTAACATCCCATGCAGCTGCAGGACATTACAGTTTATATTAAAACCTCAAGTTTGTTCGATAATGTGCTAGCTGCCATTTGCAAGCTACCAATCATTAAATGATAATGATCAAAACTATTGTAGGGCCTTGAGGACTTAAAGCCACTGAAAGAGGGAGTCAAGTATGTAAATGTATTGTGTACTCAAATTAGTGGCTTGGGTAATTACATGGAGATGTTATCTGTGCTATTCTGTTTGTCGATCATTATGGTTATGTTGGCAACAGTCTACTGTACATTATTACATGTGCCTCGTGTGACCAGAATTTCAGAAGTCATCGGCTAAATTATCTAATTGTTGGTTTGGCTGATTGGGTCCACCTTATGTTGAGTTTTAGAACAGTCTGCTTATTCAACCAAGTCTTTTTTTTCTTCTTTTCTCTTCAAACTTATTGATTTTAATTATTTGTTCAACATCAACTAACAAAATTCATTTATCAATTATAACAAATCAAATACAAAACAATAACAACATTTCCACAAGGAAACATATGATGGATAATAGTTCATACTGGGACTGACTACAAGAAGTGTTTGGGAACATTTTCTATAGGAAATATCTAAGCAAGCAGTTTTGGAAATGTTAGTCATAATCCAACAATGTTTGGAATTATACAAATCTTTGTATAAACGTTTGTTTGTACGTTAACTATGTCACATTTGTACACACAAAAACGAATTTCAGTATACCAACTGCCCTGTTTTGTATTGTGTTGTTTATAAATCCATAAACTGAAACTGAAAATGTATGGATACAAATATGAAGTAACACAAAACTAAAAACAGATTTTGGGGTTCCCCTTTTGTCTTTCGCTCGCACGAATGTACAGTAAAGTGACAAAGAGAAACAATCAATATTTGAGGTGAAAAATCATTACACCGTACAATAGCGGAACAAGAATGGCATAAAAGGGAACAAAGGTATTATGTGTCATCCCTTATTCTCCAAAGAATGCCGCCTATGCCGCCCACATCTTATCTGGGTGTATTCATGATGTACTCACCAATTGTGTATTGGCATATTCCCTGGGGGTGGGGGCATGCAGGGGGCATGTCCCTCCCCAATAATTTAACCCCCCCCCCCCAAAAAAAAAAAACAACAACAAACAAACAAACAAACAAAACAAAACAACATTTTGAAGAAAATAAATAAATAATAACCTTGGTTCAAGGGTAAAATCTTGTTGAAAATTGAAAAAAAAATCATAAGTTGTGCCCCCTCCCCACCCCCCCCCCCCCCCCCCTCAAACCAATTTAAAGGAAAGTGCCCCTCAATCCCTCTGACCACGCTATGCCACTGGTGACAGTCACTGACAGGTGCTCATTGGCAGCCACAGACGAGCATGACATAGTTATGAAATGTTAATCAATATCATACATAATGTACATGTACATGCAATGCATGAATGTGGCCTTTCGTACCATCTCATTCTAACACATACAGACACCCATATCTATGACGACATTCAACATTGCTAGAAATTATCCTTTTTTCCTAATAATAATAATAATAATAGGTTTTATTTATATAGCGCCTAATATGATACAATGTCATCCTTATAAGCTCATTCTGGCTAGTAATCTGCCAAATGTAGTCTCTGACAGAGAGAAAAAAGGGGATTATTATGGAACTTGTCTATAGAGATCACCTGCCTATTGTGGTTAGTTTTCTTGTTTCCCTTCATAGGTGATCGCTATACACAGGTTTGATTGTATGTAGTTTAGAACGGACACAAACCAAGGAGGTACCTCCTTGCCAACCAAAAAAATACACGGGGGCAAAGGGCAAAAAGCCCCCGTGAGCCCCAAAATAGCCCTCGTGAATAATTTCACGAGGGCGTTTTTCTCCCTCAAAATTTTCAAAATCGCCCTCGTGAAAAAAAAAGTATTTTTTTGGTTGTCGGGAACCGGTGTGATGGGCCCAAGCGATTCAGCCTTAATCATTATTGAATAAATTTTAAATATATTTACTTTCTAGCCTGTGGTAAGTCCTGCCTGATATCAGGGCAAAGAGCCCCCGTGAGCCCCAAAATAGCCCTCGTGAATAATTTCACGAGGGCGTTTTTCTCACTCAAAATTTTCAAAATCGCCCTCGTGAAAAAAAAAGTAATTTTGTTACACACACATCATTCACACATGCTTGCCTGTCAGTGTAATACAATAATTTCAACCCATGTTGACCTTGATGCACTGCTTACAGCCATGTTTTGATTATTGATCTTTTTATTCATCCCCATGGCGATATTATTTAACCCTCATTTCTTTTTTCTATTTAATGGATGCAGACACATATTCAGATGGAAGTTCTACTCTACAGTTGTACTTTGTATGCACACAAACATTTACTGCGAACTAATGTGCTGGGTCTAGTATCTAGATGGTTCTTGTGTACATCAAGTACTTTAGTTTATATGCTTAAAGTCATATGAATTGCTTCATTTTTTATTATTTGGATAAAAGATTACATGTTTCTCTTGTAGAAGGCAGATTATTGTTATTGCTGTAAAGAAAAGAATGATGTCTAAAAGTCTAAACCACTTCCTGCCTGACATTATTGTGTCTGAATGGTTTTTTTGTTTTTTTTACCCTGTGAGAGGAACATGCAGAAAAAGAATGTTAAATATAATGTAGGTTAAAGATAAATAACAGTTTTGGGAAAGTTACAGAAAACATTTATAATTGATCAATATTGTTGAATAAGTATCTAAAAAGGGCTTGTGTGGTAAAATCTGAACCTAACGATGCGTTAAATGCAGAAATATCGGAAGAAATCCAATACCCGCCCGTGAAATGTATAAATCCACCGCCTGTTCGCACCTGTCCGCGCCGCTAGCGCTGGACTGGAGTATCGACAAGCTGGGGACAAGCCAGTATAGCGAACGCACGTGGTCAATAATGCATGTAGCATATGCGCGATTCCACGTTGGTGATATCTATCCGCAGTGGAACGATTAGATAATTTACCAAATATATCAATTAGTAGGCGGTTTCCAGGCAAAATTTGTATCATCCCGTATTAGTAAAAACATATTCTTTCACATGATTGGTAATAAGAGCTTCCATTTCATTTTTTGAGAGGGGGGGGGGGGTTTCCAAAACTGTCCTATACCTTTAACCGATCTATATCCCTGTTATTTGTGATAGTTATACTATTATAGAAATAAGCAGTTCTCTTTCAGACATATACTTTTCAAGTTGTTTGTGAACAGTTATATGTGTCACTTTAAATCCAGTATTTATTTGTCTGCTAAGAATAGCATGTTCTAACAACATTTCTTGTGTGACATTAACCTTATGGTTACCCTACAGGGAGGCATTTTGGCTCATGATTTACTCTGAAATTGATATTCCACAACTGCTAAGCCTATCTATTTTAGACTAACCTATCTTATGGTATCCCTGTGAATGTTACTGAATTAACATGATATTGTGAGTTCACCATCTCAGTAAGAGTTAGTATCAAGCTATAAAAGGGAGCCTTTACTTTTATGATGAAAGATAGTAATGATGGAATCATGGGAGGGCTAAAGGTTCCATGCACTAAAATAAGCCATCATAGGTTCACAAAGAATTCTTTGTCTATGGCTGTTGACTTTGTTTGACTCATCATCCTGTCTCCTACATGTAGCTCTCTAGGATCATCGGGTCATCCTCATAAAAACATCTCTTAGGTCATCCCTTGAGTTCCTGTCTTGATAAGTCCGCTCACTACCATGACACATGACACGATAAGACAATTGACACTCCAACTTCAAGTACATAAAGTCTTGTAAGTTGTAAGTTGTAATGTTGACAAGGATGGCTGAAATTCCTCACATGCTCCGAGCTAGTTAAGATAACTCCTTGTTTTTTTATGACACAAACATTCTCCAAACCAGAAAAAGAGTGAACATATTTTAGTTGGGGGCGGGGGTAATAATTATGTATGTGAGTTGTTTTCTGTGCAAGGTTTCGGTTTTTAAAATGAGTTTAGTGTTAGTCTTTGAGTTTGTAGGGTTCTTTATGGGGGTGAATTATTGGAATTACAATTGATATAATATCATCTAGACAATCGCTAAAAATGTATATAACAAGCTTTAAAAAAAGATAACAGTGCACTTTGCAGTGCTGATGTTACTCCTTATTATCACCTCCGCACACTACTAACAAAGAGATATCTAATGAACATACATGTACAGTAGGTTTATGACTATGAGTCATATTTGATGATACCATACTACACCGTATGACTCAATTAACAGATAAGCAGCCGTTGATTGCAGCCATTAACGTCAGTCACGGTTGGCTGCCCACCCCTCATCTGTTACACTCCAGTGTGTGAAAATTAACCATTACAGTGCCAAGGAGGCAAATTTGCACCAGCAGTGACATTTTTAAAAATAACTGCAGCACTTTTGTGCGTTAGCTCCCGAAAGGTGAAAATGAGCCCCTAAAAACAAATTTCATGTGTCATGCTGGCCCAGGGCCACTAAAAAGTAGCTTTTGGCCACAACGATTTCATCACTTATACTTGCCCGAACGGGCCACAAGAAAAAGCGGTTGATTTCTGGCATTTGTGTTATTTCAATGCTGGGAAGTCTGAAAAGTAGCCCTTCATAATAACTTAAATGTTATATTTTCCCCTGACTCACCATATGTTCCTCATGTACACATGTCTATTATGTATCTGTTAAACCGTTCCCTTCAAGATTCTGAAATCCCCATACACTTTGTACATAGCCCACTCGGTTCCCATAGGCAAGGGGTTAACCCATTGTCTTTGGGAACCTGGTGGGCCCTGTATTAACTCTATGGGGTTTGCATGATTTAGAAATATGGAACATGTGGAATAGGGCAACATGGGTTTAAGAGACCTTCATCAGAAGGCCATTGTTATTGTTGGGAACTCGTCATCCCGTTAATTGATTTTGAAATTGGAAAAGCTTCATTATAATGTTAATCCATTGAGGTGCGGTCTGTGTGTACGTTGTTTGTAATAATGCACACTTTCATTGACATGAAATTCACTTTGCAGATCTATACAGTTTGTGTTATTTAAGCAGACATGAAGCTGAAATCAGTAAAAAGGTGAACTAGCAAATAGTGAAGGCATGATAAAATGAGACAAGTGTATACATGTGTTATATCATGTACTATCCATGGTTACATGTTGTGTAAATTGATAATTCATATTGGAGAACATGAAATAATATAACGTAGTATGAGTATGAAAAATTGTCACCTTTGAAGGCTTGCATGTGATATTCAAAGTTCAGTTCCATTTGATCTGTCAGATATACATTGAGTTATCACTATCAGGCTGGTGAGGAGATGTAAATCCACACAAGATGTTGGTGTTTTCGTTCTCTTGAAGGGGAATAGACTGGTTTTAACCCAACAGGGTTGCCCATGAGGGGGAAGTGTGTGTGCCCCCCCCCCCCCCCCCCCCCTGCATTCAAACCTGCATATAGTGACCACCTAAATGAAAAGGCAGGTTGGCTGTTATACCCAGGTAGCCACTAAGACTAATTTGCATTTATTTATTTGTGTATACTATGTTCTCCCAGGGGTGGTGGAGGGGGGGGGGGGGGGGGGGTGCATATTTTGTTGATGCCTCCCCTCAGCTACGCTATTTATATAGCCGTCTCTAGATTTGGTCTGCTCTAAACGTGTGAAAGCAAGGTTTTATTCCAAATGCTCCTCCAAATAACATTAGCCTACCCCATTTCGCCACAGCTGCAAATGTCAACCATCACTTCAGGGCTTTCAATTCTAGTTCGTATTTTAGAAAGTTGAAACATTATCTCTTGATGGAGAAAAACAGCTATGTTGCAAGGTTTTAGGTTATTGCGCAGTGAAATTTGTGCAGAACGTGGACACCTTGTGTTCAAATTGAAATGTCAATATTGAAGAAACCTTGTAACGAGGGGCTTTTTTTAATGTATGTTGAAAGTCAAAAACTATTTTGTTAATCATCTGGGGGAAAATAGGAGTGTTGGAGGTTTAAAGGGATCTAGTAACTTTGTTAACACGTGCAAATATTGAAAAAGGGTTGATCAAATGTATATTTATGTGATCTGATATGTCCACTGAGTGATGTGTGAACATTCTATGTTGAATGAATGTTATATGGCCGAGTAATGAGCGAAAATGCAAAGTGACTTTTGAAACTCTCCCAGTGAAACTATCAAATCAGAACAATTCAATCATAAATATCGTTATAACAGAAAAAATAATAATAAACAGAATACTGTTCCATGCTTCAAGGGGTAATTAATACAAATACAACATGGTATGTGAGAACCGCTAGGGTTGAGTAAGTTTTGTCAATTTTGACAATGTTATTAGATCCCTTTAACTAGCTAAATATTGGTGGCAGTGTATAGGCACACCTTACTAGTACATTAAAATGGCAATATCGTCAGAAAAAAACCTTGCTGAAGAATCTCCATAGAAACATAATCTGTTAATGCGACAGTTAGGGCCGGTGTGCGCCATATGGTTATCCATGTTAATAATTTTACAGGGTGGGGGGGGGGGGGGGGGGGGGGGGGTAGCACTTTAGATTGGGAATAAGTTTCTATTTTTTTGTCTTCATATTTCATAGTTGAACGTAATAACCAATGTCCATTCATAGCCTTACATGTAGATGTCATAATTATAGTGTACCAGAATACTAAATTAAATTAACTGCATACTTTTTTCTACATTTGTATTTTGTATGCATCTTGTGACTTTTCATATTTTAATTAACATACCGTATTGATTATTTGCAAATGCCATAGTTTCAGCTCCATTTCAATTTCATGTCAAGCAGAGAATTCACAAATTGTCCACTTGTTATCAATCATAGGAACATGTATGTACGGTTTATTTGCAATTCTGCTGCGAAAAATTTTTTATTTATTTTTTGAGGGCTACTTCTCAAGCTTATCTGCATAAATATGACACTCCAAAATTTGATTTGCCTTAAAACTCTGTGCCAATTTTCAGGGGCTCTTTTATGATTTTGGGGGGCTCTATTTTGCATTATGGGGCAAATTTGCCCAAGTCCCCATGTAATTTTTTAAGCTGGATTTATTCTGCAAGAATAATTTCTGTTCAAAGGGTGACATTTTTCCATGATTCTCATGGGGATGCAGATTGGAGAATCCCAAGTTTCATATATTGTAGCTAGCTGCAATATTTTTTTTCTTCTTTTTAATATTAAAATCAAAGTAAATCCTTGAGTTCTGAAATTCTAGCACTCTATCTGATCAAAACAAGCTGAAATTAAAGCTTGCTTACGTGTGCCTTGGTAGATCTATTTCTTATTAGTATTGTAATTTTTTCAGAAGTGTCTAGCCGTGAGCCACATTTGTTATCATATTTTTTGTTCTGTCTCTCGCATCTTGAGCAACTACAAGTAGCTGTAGAATTGCATGAAATATTTATATCCTGAAGATATTTTCAAACATATTTCCCAAGTGAATAAGACTTTCTACTGCCTACTGATCTGAAGAATATAGTAATTTAAAGCAAAACATTTGAGAGCCTGAAGAGAATGAGCTAGTGTAGGTATTTTAATATCTTTGAGCCCATTTCTGTTCTCAAATCTTCAATATTTGTTTAGCTATTATCATAATATCAAAGAGATTTCATGTTCTTCATGTAAAATTTATGAAAAGTCTAAAGAACATGAAATCTCCTAGATAAAAGAAAAAATATTGATGATTTGAAACAACATTTTATGCCTTTTAAAGGGACTTTTACAATTATTTTCAAAGAAACTAATGGCTTTCCGTACTTTTTAAGTCCAACTTAGAGTTAAGTTCAACTCGGGATCTTTGTGAAACACCCCCTGGATATCTAAAGCAGATGAAAGAAATTACTGAAAGATGTTACTGAGGAGTAAGCTTATTATTTCATGGATCATCATCATTTTTCTATCTAGCGTCTAAGGCAAGGATTCAAGTCCTGTTTTTGCAGGAAATCATTTAATTTGTCTCTATATAATAGACAAGGAAACATTATTCTTTCCCAAGTGATCAAAATTGTTTTGACTTTCCTAAACAATGTTGTTTCATAACAAGTTGAAATAGAAGTGTGTTAGTGCCTGGATATTTCAAGCTATTGTTGCTATTGTAAGACTCCTCTAATAATCAGTCTCTAACTTTAAAGGGAAAGTTGAGTTTTGGTAGAGAGGGCGCTAGACTACTTAATTGGTTTGTGAGGTAATGAAAAACTGAGTGTAAAATTTGAAAGAGCATAATATTTAAACAATAAAATCATCTTTGTTTGATCAAAATCGGTTCAGAAACGGCTGAAATATCCATAAATATAACAATTTGTAATAAACCCGGGGCCCCGGGTTTATTAGAGAATTTTGAACCAGCCGTTAAAAATTCAAAAAAATGCTTCCTCTTTTCAAAAAGTTACAAAATAGGTATTTAAATAGTTGTTGGTTATTTCTCTATCTAATCACTATTTCAACAAAGCATCACATGCACAATATTTTATTCAAAATGGTTGAAACCGATGAGTGTTTAGAGAGCGCCCTCTTACGTTTTAACGGCTCTTTTTGAATGATAACATGATCTTTACTACGTCATTTGTAATTTTGTGTTCCTTTCTAGTTATAACTATTAGTTTGTAATGTAATGATGCAGGTTTTGGTTACTAAAATTCAGTTTCACTAAAACTGTACTCTCCTTACCAGAACTCAACTATCCCTTTAATCACATTTATGTTTTAATACTCTGTAACTTAACTTAGAAGAAGCTTACATTTACATCCATATTCAATTGTGATCATTTTTTTATGAGCATCTAAGGCAAGAATTCTAGGAAATGTTTTTGCAGAAAAGCTTTCCTTTCTAATATTTTCTGAACAGAAGAAATACATTATTCTTTAATTCCCAAAAGAAAGTGTATTTCCTCCCTCCTGGAACCCTTCAGAAGAGATGACATTCAAGCTTGCCAGTACTTGCCTGGAGGAATTGTATTATCTTATGACTTATGTTTGTATTGTAATGTTATAGAAATTGAATTCAATCATAAAGAATTCAAACGTAAAGTTAAATAATTTGCTGTCTTGTGATATAACTGATGTTTATGATCAAATAACATTCTAGAATTGCATCAAATTTATTTTCCTTGTGGGGGAAAGTGAGAAGCATTCCTTTCCCAATTAATAATGTTTCTGTCTCCTAGTCCTATGAACAGATATACATATATCTTGTCAGGTTACAGTGAGAAGGGCATTTTTCAATTTGTCAATTTGTTGTTTACTACAATGAGTTATGCAAGCATACCATCTATGTTGGACAGAGCTAGCCTTCTCTTTGTGAGGCCATATTTTGAATTTTGAGATAATAAATATTTCTTATTTAGGGAATAATGCACTGTGCGCAAGGTGTTCACAAGATGCCACTGTGCGTCTGATTTACATATCCGAACTAACGTTAAAACATGATTATCCCCAAAATACTACAAGTGTCTTAGCGCCCTTCTCTTTCTCATCTGCCCAGCCATTGTTGGTATTGTAATATCTTTCACAAGTTTTAGCCGTAAGCACATTCAGGCGCCCGTAATGTAATTGAGGTATCATTTACAACTTTACATCCCATAATCATTTTCATTTCGACCATCTGCAGTGAGGATTCAGGAATTTCAGGCATTTCAATTTTTATTTTTGTCTGTAATATATTTCTCTCAGTTTTATGTGCTTATCTGTCATGACCAATGTTTGTTAACATGTTTTACTCAAATTAAGGCCCTGCTTGTGATGTGTTATCTGTCTCTACATTTTTTGTTTTGTTTTCATAGAAGGTGGGGTGAGAAAAGAAATGTAAAATGATTCAAAGTCCAAACATATCATGGACTATGCTGCTGAAATGGCTTACATTTATAATATTTGCTCAATTTCTATTGTGATCAAAGGCAGCAGTGGTTGTCAGTTGACATGAATGTCATATTTATTCATGAATAACAGGTAGTTATTATTTGCTTTAAGCAAAGAGGTTAGCCCTATGTAAACAATCAAGTACAAACAGAAGTCACCCATATGAGGTGTTATTTGCCACAAACAATTTAAAGTAAAATACATGCATGTGTACATCACAAGGTTATGCTATGGTTCAGCATTATTTCGCACACATGACATTGAAGAAAATAATCATTTAATATTATTCATAACAAATCATTAAAATCATGCAGGGGATCACTGTTGGTGGCCACTATATGCAGGTTGGCTGCTATAGACAGGTGACCACTAAGACAGGTTCAACTGTAGTTAGATCATATTATGGTACATGTATGTTTTATGTTGCCTACATGTAAGTTGCAAAGAGCATAATTAGCCAGACGCTGTAATACAGGAACCGGATGGGCTATGTACAATGTCTATGGGGGATTTCAGAATCTCAAAGGGATCAAATTATGATTTCAACAATTATCCTGTCTCTTCCACCGTCACACAAACATAATGGGTCAATGATTTAAAGTCAAACTTTGATGGAAATTGGATGTGACATAATTAGTTAGCACAGTTTCATTCTGGGGATTACAAATCTTCCAGAGGTGATCTGTGCGTGGTTAGTGGAATCTCTTTATGACAAATGCTCTGGGACTTGTGACATTACTTTTGTTTTGTTTTTAGTAAGATATTAATATTTGTGTAAACTTATTATTAGTATTATCAATAGATATATGCTATAAAAAGGAATTGCAAAAACAATGCAATCAAAAGAGTATTCTAGCTTTGAAACCTCAGAAATTTAGAAAATACAATATTCGCCTGTATCATTAACTTTAAAGGGATCTAGTAACATTGTCCAATTCCACAAAACTTACTCAAAACTCTAGTGGTTCTCTCATAACTGTTTGTATTCATATTACCAGTACAAGCATAGAACAGGGTTTTGTTTCTTTTCAAATTTTCCTTTTGTTAAAAAGATATTTACAATTTTAAGTTTGTGTAGTTATTATTATCCACTGGAAAATTATAACTATGTACAAATCAGCGCAACCATACATCACTTTTGGCACATGTGTCAACAAAGTTACATGATCCCTTAACCCATTCAGGACTGATTGACTTTGCTATAACATGTATTCTCTATGGGGACTAGCCCGAGTATTTTCAGGACCAGTCCCCAATGGGTTAAAATCTGGATCAGATTTTGTCCTGTCAGCTGCAAAGTCTCAGGAGCCCGGACACGAAGCTCAAAGGAGCTGGGTGTCAAATGCATTAAGGAAGTGCACGCCTTTTTGCCCATTGGTGCTCCTCATTTCACAATTGTATCATCGTCCCCTGTGCATCGTGGGTAATTTGAAGTTTGAAGATTATAGGTCCCTGGAATTACAGCCCATTTTTGGTTAAATTTACTCATTCATGTATGTATAATGTGTCATTAATGCCACTGTGGGAATGTTGTATCGTGGGAATATTGTGAGCTTGATTTCTCTGAAGCATTCTCTTGAACAGACACAAGCAGGATGCTACATACTAGTGAACAACAAACACAGGGGCTAAGGGTTATTTAGTCCCCCCACCCCCCCCCCCCCCCCCCAAAAAAAATCACATAAGAACCCACATAAATTAACTTAACATATGCATGCATTGAGTTCAATACAAAACAAATTTTACAGGACTATTTTCATGCATGCTGGCAAACTTGAAAAGTAGCCCTCCGAAAAAATAAATGTTAATGTTTTCCCTGCTACATTCTAGTACATCCATTCATACTAAGCACTTGCCTAAGGCCAAAAAAAAAAATTTGTTTGATTGGCGTAACGGGCAACCAAAAATTAGGGTAGGTCGGTCGGGATTTTTTTTTTTTTTTTTTTTTTTTTTTTTTGTCAGCACAAATACACAAAAACACACACATAACACATCGAAATTCCAAATTCTATTGCAATTTTTTATTTTTTTTATTTTATTTTTTATTTTATTTTTTTTTTAAATAAAATTCAGAAAAAACCTCTAGGGTCGGCGTGCATTAGCGCCGGTATTTTTAGGGTCGGGCGGGTTACGCCAATCCAACAATTTATTTTTCATGGCCTAATTGCACCAGTACGTACATACATGTATGTACAAGTTTGCCCAAGTGAAAAATAGATCCGGGGCCAGTATGACATGTATGTAGTACTCTTCAAAGTGTATATTCATTCTGTCATGATGATGTCAGTCTGTAGTGCACTTCTGTTCATTCAGCAGTCAAATATGCTGTCTCTGCTGAATCTTACAACAGTTGCTGCCTTTCAGGGTTCCGTTCGTTCGGAAGGAACCTTGGGTGAAAATTGTACTCATTTGGGCCTCTATCTCGATCCACAAGTGACTCAGAATTTCACAAGTGTTTATAGGTACTCTAAATATATCAACATGTAACTGACATGTACATGATGGCCTTCACCTTGGACATCATGATGACCTATCAGTATCAGGGCTAGCTTGCCCTAATAGCGGTGGCCCGGTTGCCAAAGCCCACCAGAATTTCATTTTGCCACTAGAAACTCTGATCTGTCTGTGTCATTTTGGCCAACTGAAAGAAAAGCTTAGAGGAGAGCATTGCTAACACTGTTTAACACTCTGATTCTGTGAAATACCTCTGACTTGTAGCCGGTAATTGATGGTCATTAACTTTGACGTATTATTGATTTGTAGTTCTTGGACACTACGGTCTATTGATCCTTGTCTTGATGATTCACACTGATTCTACATCCCTTGGTGGAGAAAAGATATTACCACCTCTCTAACCCTAATTAAAGATGAGTTAATTATGTTTGTCAGGTTGACTAATATTGACCATTAGGATTGTCCCAAAACCTTGACCACTGAGTTCTAGTTATGGACCTAGAACCTTGACCGCAAGGTTGAAATAAGACACTTAACTTTGACCAAGAAGGGAAATGAGATCCCAAACTAATAATCTCTTGTTTTGTTTGTATCTTTTTTTTCTTCATTTGTGTGGGCTTCATGGTTGTTTGGCAACCATGACTTGCCACCTCCTGGTCCCATCACACAAAGAGATTTGGACATGATCCCAAGAAGTTTTAGTTGACTTTTGACCAATCAGAATACAGCATTCATCATTGCTGGTGTTACTTGTGTGTGTATTAGGTACAATGTATTTTGTCAACTTGACCCATCACTTTACAGTCCCATTGTACTTGATCCTGTAAAGCTTTTACTTCATCTTGCCCAATCGTAATGGAGTATTATGTAGGCTTAACACTTGATTTGATTGATTGTAAGGTTTGTGCAACAGCCTCACTGATGTGACTCACCCAGGGAGTCCCAGAGAGATAATAGAAAACAGGAGCATCCTTGATCCCTCTAGAAACCTCTACCCTGTTCTCATCAACAAATGCACAATTTCATTGATGGTGTTTTTAATTGTCTTTTAATATAAATAGACAATGTTTGAAATTAGCACAGGCCCACTGGCCCAGGCCACCAAATTTAGCTGATGCTAAAATAATTGATAACATTTTTTCTTTGTTTGGGGCCACCAGATTCTAGTTTTGGGCTACTATAATTTGAAGCAAAAAAACATTGTTTTTAATTGCTCAACTGGCCCAAAAAGCAAACAAGTTAATTTCTAGCATTGAAATAGATGAAATATTGTTGAGGTGACTGATTTCATAAGTGCAGCCTAAGAAAATGGGTGAAACATGCTCAATACCTAAAAGAATGTTAAAATATAGATTAACCGATAACCACTTGTTTGGGGGCAACAGGTTACCATTTTGAGAAATAACCCAAATTACTACAGTGATGTGGAAAGAATTGCTCTTGAGGTGGTCTTAAATTTTGGATTGCGATGTGAAATGGCTATGGGGGTCCCAGTCTGCCAATAAAAACCTACTTTGAACCTGCCATTGAAACTCAACAACCTTCCCAAGTTATTAGATGAAATAAGTAGCAGATGTGTTTGGATTTGAAGGCTGGGATACAGAGGGGGGAAATAGTCATGTATGAAATATAAATAGTCTTTGATATGGATATATTTTCGCTTGTACATGCTCTTGATGTGTATTGTAAATCTACATGTACCCTCAGGACTCAACAACCTTGCTTCCCAAGTTATTACATGAAACATGTTGCAGATCCTTGTTGGATTTGAAGGGATCCTGAGGAGGAAAAATAGTTGTTACATATATATGAAATATAAATACATGAAGTCTTGTGTTATATGTATTTTCTCTTATTCTTGGTGTTTATTGTTTATCTGCCATTGGAACTCAACAACCTTCCCAAGTTATTATATTAAACAAGTTGCATGTGTTTTGATTTGAAGGGATATGGAGGGGGATAATAGTCATATATGTAATATCAATAGTCTAAATATAAATGTATTCTCTTATAAATTTACTTTTTGATGTATATGTTTTTTTTTATGTAAATAAATTGTCTGTGATTTACCTTTTTTCAAATGTCTCATAAATAAAAATGCAACCTTAACCCAGACCAATTGGATAAGTGAATACAACTGTGAATTAAAATAGTATATTGCGTTGAGTTCATGCAAACCCTGGGAAATATGATTGAATGTGTCTGTGTTTTTCAAATTTCAATTCTGCTGCTCAAAATACAATCTTGTCCTAACCGCAACGTTTTGATAAAGGAGAACTAACTGGGAATAAGAATTATACTCTTGCTAAAAATAAACTTGATAGGGATGGTTTGAACGAACCCTGGAAATTATTATGGAGGTGTTTGTGGTTTTGAAATCTTATCATGAGCTAAAAATGCAAAACCTATCCCAACCCGACTGGAAAAAGAAGAGTCTATTTCTGATAAAAAATTAACCATGATCATGATCAAAATACTTTAGATGGGATGGTTTATATTCCAACCTTATGAAGATCAGGAAGGAATGATTAAGGGGCCTGTGGCTATCTACCCTCTGCTCAAAGTCCTAAGTATATGTAACCCACCTCTACTGGATAAAGGAAACATCATTTCTCCTAGTATCTTTACTCTTGATATACTGTATATAAATATCTTTGATGGGAAAGATTTAAACCCTAGTGAATTCCATTTGATGTGTCTAGCTTTTATTTGATACCTCTGTTCAAAATATGACCTTCCCTTACCCTAACAGTTTGATATTAAAAGGAAAATTACTCTGGATAGAAATATCTTTAACGGGATGGAAATGGAACCCTGGGATACAGGTGTATACAATTGATCGGTCTGTCTGTGGTTTTTTTATCCTCCCGCTAAAAAAATCCAAACCTATCCTACTTGTGATAAAAAATATCTTTACAGCGGAGATGGGATAGATTTTGTACCCTGGGAAATTTAATTTGATGTGGTTAGAGTCTGTGGTTTTTAATGCGATCTTTACACAGCACTGTTTGAAATATGGAAAATATTCATGGTAAAATTACGCTGTATTAAAATAAAAATTTGATGGCAGGAACTGCTAGGAAATACGCTATGAAGTGGCTGTGTTTTTTCTCGTCTGTGGTAAATATAAACTCATCCCACCCATTTCCTGTGACACTACTAACATTATTAGTTCAACATGATTTCTTGTGGATATTTGTAAATTGTGTTTTCCTTGAATAAAGTCTCAAATGTTATGTTCCTGTATTTACAAGTAGAAAATGCATTGAAAAAAATCAAAGAGAATAGTAATATAAATGCAGTCAAACCTGTCTAAGTGGCCACCAAAGTGATCCCATTCAGAGAATTTGTTTTTATGGAACCTGTCTACAGTGGCCACTTTTCTTGTTTCCCGAATAGGTGGTCACTGTACACAGGTTTGACAGTACAAATTATCCCCACACCTTTCTGTGAGAATAAGCCTCTATAATATAGCTTGATTCAGGATAGAAGTACATGTACAATGTATGCGCATTTGTGTTTGATCAACTTGTCACACTGTTATGTTGAACCACAGGTCTTTATTCCTGGAACTGCTGCCCTAAGACACCCCCTCCTAAAAATACATTTCATGTTCTAGTTGCACCCCTACCCTGTCTAGAGTAGATCATACCTTATTATGATACAGATAACATTAAAGGGACATTCCAGGAGTCATATCAAAGCATGCTTTACATCTTACTAGTCATGGATATACACTGTCCTTTTTCAAATAAGCTGGTACATGACATCTAGTTATAACCTTTTACTCTTTGGGTGTGATCAACTTGCCACACTTCTATTTCTGACGAAGGGTCTTTATTTCAGGAACTTTACCCTAAAACACCCCTCCTAAAATAACCCCAATTTGTGTCCCATTTGCCCCCTGTCTACCTTATTATGGCACAGATAAGATTAAGGTGGGTTCATCGGACAAACCTTAAATCCCCAATAGTCTTAGATCAAGGGTATCTTTCAAGCCCAAAGAGATTCACTGTCTTCATTTTGCACCCATATCTAGTACCTTATTATGGCACAGATAAGATTAAGACAGGATCATCGGACAAACCTTAAATCCCCAGTAGTCTTAGATCGAGGGTATAGTTCAAGCTCAAGATCTTCAGTGTCTTCAAGATCGGATGGAGAGGTCTATTATTAGATGCGGTATTGTCGGACAGAGGATCAAAGGATAATACTTAATGACCAAAATAATTTGTCTGTTGAGGATGATTATGATAGTCTTTTTGTTAGGGATTGGAGAATTTTCTGTGTGTGGGAAAGATTTAAAAGTGGAGAACTTGAACACTGGCTCGTGGAAATGAGTATGCAAGATATGGTTTGTTTTTTCTTAATGTGCGTGTTTGTTTGTTTGTTTGTTTGGTTGGTTGTTTGTTTGTTTGTTTTTTGTTTTATGCATGAATCATGGGAGACATCATTTTGAGAAATGTGTGTCTTTAAGTAGTAAATCATGATGCGTGCCATTCACTTTTAAAGAAACTGTGTTTTGAAATGAGCACAAACAAATTAAAGAAACTCAATATAATTACGCTAACATTAAAAATGACATCGACATTGGCTTCAATAACTTTAATATTGTATTATTTATTTACTTTATTTGTTTTAAAATGTTTCCTTTTGAATAATAAATTGTTGCTAAATGTTTGCTCTCATTCTCATCCTTCATAGTAAGACTTACTTCTGATCAGCAATCAATCTCATGAATGTCAGCATTGAAATCAGCATGCTGCGTCAGAGCAGAGTAGATTTTTTTTTTTACATTTTCAGGAATTTGCAATGTCAGTAAGTGACCATGGCAGGATAATATAAATAGGAAATCTCGTCTCTCCCTTTTATCATAAATAAATATAATTCTCTCTGCTTTTGATAATACCTCTTGACCTATTCTCATCATATCTTTCTCTTCCTTTATCTCTGCAGGGGGCTTCTCGGACTCGGTTTCTATGGCAACGAAGCAGCTGCGATCGGGGTGCATCATTTTGTCAACTCTGCCAACGCAATCAATGGCACAGTCACAAGTATCGATCATAAGGTAATTGGAATCTCTCGCCTCGTCTCAAACCTCAATGCTAAAATGCTTTTTGCTATTTCACTTTTTGCTGAGCAGCACATTGAACAGGGGCATAGTCTGGGTCCACTTAAATGGGAAGGATGGGGGGGGGGGGGGGGGGGGGGGAGCTAATATGGTTAAGATCGGGCAGTTTGTTCTGCAGTATGAATATGCATTTCTCCAAACACCCTTTTGATTAAAAATATTAAACATTTTCAGATATGAAATGTTGGTGTACAATGAATGAAAAAGACTTCTTTTTAGTCAAATGATTGTAATAAAGGACTCCCTTTCAGACTTTCGTCAAAGAAGGGATCAAAATGCTTCCTATCTTTTATCAGATGTTTGCTTGTTTCTCTTGTCTTCTAGATTAATGCGGTTGAGGGTGACTTGGGAACCACCTTCCCATCTCAGAAAGACAAAATCCAGGTTTGAGATCCAACGCAGCGTGGACAATCAGACCGTCCTGAAGGCCATGTTAAAGATGACCGTTTTATCAGAGTTTGTTTCTCTTTGTCTTTTTATAAATAGATTAATGCAGTCGAGGGTGACATAGGGACCACAATCCCGTCGCAAATAGGTCGAACTCCGTTTCTCTTTGTCTTTTTCTAAATAGATTAATGCAGTCGAGGGTGACATAAGGACCACAATCCCGTCGCAAATAGGTCGACCTCCGTCAAAACGTGGCCAATCTGACGGTCCAAGAGCCCATGTTAAAGATGACCGCTTTTATCAGAGTTTGTTTATGGTGGGTTTTTTTCCTTGTCTTTTTATAAATAGATTAATGCAGTGGAGGGTGACTTGGGGACCACAATCCCTTCTCAGATAGATGAACTCGAGGTCGAAATCCGTGGCAACGTGATCAATCAGACCATCCGGGACACCATGTTGAAGATGACCGCAGAACTGCTGCGGGTCTCGGAGACTGCGGCTGCTAACTTGAGCGAGGTCACCGGCAAACTGGACAGTGAAGTGGACATTAGTTCTGTGGCCAATGACATCGGGCACTATGACTATTTCAGGTTTGTCAATTGAGACTATTCTTTACTCGGGGCTAATTAGCAGTGGCCTGGGTAACAATGGCCACCAGATTTTTAATTTGGCCACTTGAAACTCTTGTAGTGGCCATCGACAAATTAGGATCTACAACACACAAGTCTTTGGTGGGAGTCTATCGGACCTGTCATTTTGGCCACATGAGAGCCCTGTTACTACTAATGGTCAAGCAGATTAGTCAGGTCACTGTGGAAGATTTTAAGTTATTTCTTTAAATTTGTTTAGGGGGGTTAATTAAGAGTCATGAGGCAACGCACACTGAGCCGACCAGACTGAAAGCCAGTTGGATTGGAGTGAGTCAGAGCTGTGTGTGTTTGGCTTTACTTGTTTGAATCCAACTCTCAGATACTAGAGTATTGTAAATCATTACCACCTCACACAAATAGCATGGTTTCGTTTAATAGAAAAGGAAATTTATGGGAAACCACATCATACTTTCTTTCTTTGAAGAATGGTGAAGAAGGATCCCCTCGGTCACTCTAGAGACATTCATTCTAGGTATCAGTAGTGGTCCTAAGAGGGATCCACTCACCACTCTACTATAAACTTACTTCTTGAGGTTATCTATCATCATGGAGGCGATTCTAGGAGTTTCTGTGTAGTTAATATTTAACTCTGTTTATGTGGCCCCTGCTCATGAGAAATCCACACGATGGTGCCCAAAGAGACTTGATATGAAACTTCTGTTTGTCGGCAATTTAAAGATAGTTATAATTGACCATAATTTCTTGCAAGGGTCTATAAAAACTAGGTGGACTGTCAAAGTGGTTTCACATTGCACATAACGTACACGATAGTGCCCATTCAGACAAACTGATACATGTATACTACAATATTTAGCGAAAGATCTTGAAAACAGAGAACAGCATTACAACTAAGTTTAATATAATGGACACAATGATGCCGATTCTGACATGATATTACAGATTTTGTTTTTGCAAAATTTCCTACAACTTACTTTCTTATAAATGCCTGTTATGCCCCATGGCATGTAGGGAAGGAACATTCGGTTCATATCATGAAAACTAAGAATAAATAGTAGTTGGAAAAAGTACTTTCATATTATTCTGACCATAGGACCCATTTAAACTTGATATAAAGTTACTGTGCATATATTCACCAAGTGATGTTATTCAAATCAGATTTATAGGTAGGTGTAAATAAATGCAAAATCAGAGTACACTTGCAAGATTGCAGTCGGTTAAAAACGATTAGCATGTATTAAGTTCATCTGTTTTAGTATTTCATAAGAAGTAACACTTTCAACGTTTGATCATGATACAAATATTTACCTCCAAATTTGTCTGCCGTCATCTACAGCCTTCGTCAGCAGAGGTAAAGATTTGTACTGGGATCAAAAGTTTAAAATGTTTCTTCGTACGGTCATAACAGATATGACTTTGCGCTCATGGTTTTAATTCCCTGTTTTAATCAAGTCATTAATTTGTTTTTCTTTTGATTGTAGATGGATGGGTATCATCTTGCTGCTAACGTTCCAGGTCATCACCTGTCTCTTTGTCCTCTTGGCTGCATCAAGGTCATCTAGATGTCTCCTTGTGGTGTAAGTAATCTATGTAACAGTAATCCAGTGCTAGAAATTAACTTGTTTTACCTTGTTGCCCAGATTTGCAAGTAAAAACAAGATATTTGTAATTATAATGGCCCAAAAACTGAATCTGGTGGCCCCAAACAAAGAAAAGCATTATTTTTTGTTGCTCGTTCAGGCAGTGGAATTCAGCATCAGTGACATTTGTTGGCCCAAAGCTACTCTTTAGTGGCCCTGGGCTAATTTCAAGCATTATGTTTACCCATTGCGTCCTTTACTTACTCCATGAGGATGGCAAAGTCTAGAAGTGAAATTTTAGAGTGTTATTTTCATGCAGGCAAGCTTGAAAGGTAGCATCCAAAAAGTATATCTTAATTTTGTCCCTGTTTCTGACTGATACTGCAGCCTCCTATCCTCTGTCAGTCATATTCCTTACAAGGCTCATTGTCGGGTGAGAGTGAGAAGGGCGTTAAGTCAATTTATTGCTAAATTGAGTTTCGCCTGCCACCTTGTTGGTCGGAGCCTCCTCTACATGATGGAAAATGTTCAGATACTAATTATGTCTAATTTTGGGAACATTCCACCACAAACGTAGAAGAGAGAGCTACATTGGTTTGTACATGGCTTTCAGCCTTTAAAGATGATTATCTCCGAAATACAAAAAGTGACTTTATAGCGCCCTTTAACCGACAATGTGATTTTAAGGGAAGCTTCCTCAATCGTAGACACGTTTGACAAGTTTCCTGGTTCAAAATTGTCTTGTGACTTCAGTAAACCCCTGAGAGATATGACATTGAAGGTAAATTGTAATCTTCACACGATTTTGAGGGAAGTTTAGTTTCTTCCGAGTAAAGTGTCAGCTAGAACTGGCAGTGACCGTGAAGTGTTGCTTTAATAATAACCTAAATCCTTGTTCCTCCTTCCTTACTTCATCAGAAATAGACCCCTGAATTAGGATCAACCTTTTTACTAGTTGTTAGTGTCTAAAGCTGGAGGTTACAGAGATTGTTGTTATCATGGTAATCCCTTACTAGTTGTCTGGAAAGGTTTTGTTCAACTTTTAATTTGTTTGGGAAGGGTTTGACCAAGGATAGTTTTGACCGAGTTCTCCATTAGAAATTGACCTAAATTTTGATAAATTTTTAATTAGTTATTAGTGTCTGAAACTGGAGCTTACAGAGATTGTTGTTATTATGGTAGTCCCTAATTGTCTGGAAAGGTTTTGTTCATTTTTCAATGTAGGTTTGGATAGGGTTTGACAAAATCACAAAGACTGTTTATTAAATAATTCTTAATGATGTGCCTTCCAAATCTCTGAAAAGGGATTTGACCAATTCAGTTGAAGTGACCAACTTGACAATTTTCTACCACAAAACCATTCTTCCATCCTCTTTTTGCAACTGTCATTCATGCTCTTTCCTGACAATGATGCACAGATTTGGATGGAAGCTTCCTTCACAGAATCTTGTCATCTGACTGCTGACAGTTTCTCGTCATGATTATGTTTTGACTAATTACTTAACCCTCGTTCCTCCTTCCTCTGATGCTTGTGTTGAGAGTTGACCTAAATTACAAGCGACCTTTAATTGAAGATTTAAGAATGGTGGTGTGAAATTATCATACTTCGAGGCGTCAGGGGAGGATCAGACAGCTTGGATTTGGTACTAAGTAATTTGACAAAGCGTTATGGTCACTAGCAGTTTTGGGGGATACAATTCCCGGAAGAAACTTCCTTAACCCTATTAAGGCCGGGCTATTTGAGGTCTTCAGCAGGCCGGGGGGGGGCCATTATGGCCCCCCCCTAAGATCTCGGCCGCGGAGCGGCCGATCGCCGTAAAAATTTGCACGCGTGATAAGTGAAGTGTATAGAATACAATGGTAATTTTTAAAAATTTTTAAAAATTCATTAATTTGCATATTTATGGTAATTTATGCAAATAAGTCATGAAATTCATATTTTTACCCATAAATCATATATTCTTCATAATTAAACTCTGGTTTTCACTACATATATTCTTTAGAGCATTTGGAATGATACTACAACAAAAAAAATTGGAAGAGCCTGGTTCTTCCTTTTGTTTTCTATTGTTTTATTAATTTATTATGTATTTCTTTGTTTTTTTAACTTATGTATTTTATTGTTTTTGTTGTTTTTTTTTTTTTTTTTGTAGGTGAGTGCGCTTGGTGGTTGCCTCCCCACAGAGCTCTTGATTTCTGTCTTTATTTTCATTGATTTAGTATTGTTTCTTTGGCTATTGCTATACTGTACCATTGTATATGTCTTCAGGAAACTACTAGACAATTTTGGTCTTATTTTTGGTGATATTTCTTATGTATTTTTCAATATAAGATTTTGGATCTCAGCATTGCATTTACTGTATATTGGAGTAGCCATGTTCACATGTACTAGTATATGCTTTACATGTTACTAGTGTATGCTTTACATGTTGGTGCACAGAGTGCATGGTTGTGCGCACCAACACAATGAAGGGTGCCAGCCTGCTAGCCTTTGTACCTATTGTATTCATTTGTATTGTGACTTGCACATCTGATTCTTCATGTGCTTATCTTGTTCCCTATACTGCTTGTTCATGCAATTTGGTCAATCATGAACCTAAGGGAAAGTACATTGGTTTGCCCATTCAGCGGTATGCCAATTCTGTATCTAGATTTCGCATTTTATTGCTCATCTCGGGAGACATCAGCCCCAATCCTGGCCCTTCCTCTGGTGGATCGAACCTTTCCGTTGATTCTCTGACTTCACATTACACCTACGATAGTCTGACACTTCATTCCCTTAACGTTGCTGTTAGGGATGGTTGCTCCACCAGATGTTGGCGGGAAGAAAATCATGTTGTATGGGACCGGCTGCTGTCTCTCGGGATTGGTAGATCGTGTCGAGGGCGGAAAACACATCGGGGTAAGAGAAAGGAGGATCGCTTTAAAGAATATCTTAAGTTCGGGAGTATTAATTGTCGCTCTCTACGTAATAAATCAACCATATTTCAGGATTTTGTTATAGATCACAAGTTGGATTTTGTCTGTGTTAGCGAGACTTGGTTGACCTCGGATGATGATGCAGTTGTGGCCGATTTGTGCCCTAACTCTTACACTTTCAAGAATTGTCCTAGGGTCCATGGGCGTGGCGGTGGTGTGGCTTTTCTTCACAGAAGCAGTCTGCAAGTCGTCACCAGGCCGCTTGATAAATATGACAGTTTTGAATGCTTGTCAGCAACTATCTCCAACGATGTCACCTGCATGGACATCTCTGTAATCTACAGGCCACCTAGTGGTCATAGTTTCTCCAAATTCCTGGAGGAATTCTCTGATTTTCTGGATGGAAGATTGTATCGAACTCCACCTTTTATCATTACTGGTGACCTGAACATTCATTTAGACAATACATCTTCACCTCACACACAAAAGTTTAATGATCTTATCAGCAGTCATGCCATCACTCAACTAGTTGATTCTCCAACTCACGACAGAGGCCACATCCTTGATGTAGTCATGGTTCGGAACTCTGGAGATCGTATCCACTTGACGAAACCTAGAGTCACACCTGGTATCTCGGACCACTCTGCCATCTTGTGGAAGCTCAGATTTCCCAAGCCTAGTCGATCCCAGTCAACGGTTGTATGTCGTAACATCAAGGACATCGACATGAGGACATTTGCGGACGACATTACCGAAGCAGAGATCATTACCCCCAGGACAGAGAGTGTAGAGCCTGCTGTACAGCGATATAACTCTGAACTGGGAAGGATTCTCGACAGGCATGCACCTCCGCAAGAAAGGAAGGTCCGAACTCGTGCCGATTCTCCGTGGTACAACAGTGACATTCGCGCTCAGAAGAAAGAACGACGAAGGCTTGAGAGGCAATGGCGGCAATCTAAACTCCACACCGACAGGGAACTCTTTAATGCCCAACGCGACCTCGTTAATCACCTTGTGACGAAGGCTAAGCGCTCTCACTATGTGGGACTGGTTGAGGACTGCCATGATGACTCCAAGAAACTGTTTTCATTGGCCAATCGATTACTAAATCGTCGACAGTCGTCACCTCTTCCGTCTCACTCCGACAGTTCACAAATGGCGTCATCATTTCTCAACTTCTTCCAGACTAAAGTCAAGATGATCTGCGACAGTTTAGCCCCGGACGAGTCACCACACCGCCCGCTCACTTCTTCATCATTCGATTCAATCCAACTTACTTCGCCCGTCGAGATCATGTCACTCTTGCGTAAACTGCCCCCTAAGTCCTGTCAACTAGATCCGATTCCCACAAAATTGTTAAAAGAATGCTCCACTTTAATTGCTCCTGTTCTATCCCATCTGATAAATTTGAGTATTGAACAGGCATACGTTCCTCCTTCTCTGAAAGTTGCTTATATCACCCCACTGTTAAAGAAACCATCTCTCGATCACAATTCCCTCCAAAATTACCGACCGGTCTCAAATTTGCCCTTTTTGTTTAAGATCCTTGAAAGGATTGTGTTTTCTCGTTTGTCAGAATACCTTTTGGCTAATGATTTGCTCGACCCTTTCCAATCGGGTTATAAACCGAATCACAGTGTCGAAACACTCCTTGTTGATGTTTCCAGCTATATTCTCCAAGGAATGGACAACGGCAAATCGACGGCCCTTTTGATGATCGACCTCTCCTCCGCCTTCGACACGGTCAACCATACAATTCTCCTAAACACACTTAGTTCTCTAGGTGTTAAGGGTAATGCATTCCATTGGTTCGAGTCTTATCTCTCGTTCCATTCACAAATGGTCTGCATCAATGGTAGCAAGTCGGAAGCTCTGCCGCTAATCTGCGGAGTTCCGCAAGGCTCTGTGGGTGGGCCAATCCTCTTCTCGATATATTTGACCGGATTGCGACAAGTATTGTTAAAGCATGGCATAAAGTACCATATTTATGCTGACGACATCCAATTCATGATTTCCTTTAATTCAAATCAATTGGCAGCAGAATGTGCTATTCACCGCCTTGAATGTTGCATGGTTGATGTTCACAACTGGCTGACTTCACATTCTCTCAAGCTGAATTCAGCCAAGTGTGAATTTCTTCTTTTCGGTTCCAAAATTCAACTCAGTAAAATTCATATTGATTCTGTTTCATTCTCCGATCTCACCGTCAATCTCTCAAATTCTTGTCGCAATCTTGGCATTATTTTTGATAGTAATATGACTATGTCTAACTACATCTCTCTTGTTTGTCGATTAGTTCGCTATCAATTGCGAAACATTGGGTTCATTAGGAAGTACTTGTCCCGGACAGCTACAGAAAAATTAGTTCACGCTTTAATTTCTTCCCGTCTCGACTTTGGTAACGCTTTATTATTCAACCTTCCACAGAACCAGCTGCTCAAACTTCAAAAGCTTCAAAATGCTGCAGCTCGCATAGTTTCTTTATCCCCCAAGCGCACTCACATCACTCCCATTTTGAGATCATTACACTGGTTACCTGTAAAGCAACGTATTATTTTTAAGATCTTATTATTGACTTTTCATTGTGTCCATGGCTCCTCTCCTCAATATTTAATTTCATTAATTCAGAGGTACACCCCTGCAAGATCATTACGTTCATCCACCTCCAGTTCTCTAGTTCCTCTCAAAGTCTCAAAAACCTGGGGGGAAAGATCGTTTGTTTATTCATCTCCGAATTTATGGAACAGGCTTCCTGAACATATAAAGTTATGCCTCACTTCTGAATCTTTTAAGTCTCACCTTAAAACCTTTCTGTTTGATTCTTAATTTTCTTTAAAAAGCGCCTTGAGCACTCTTCAGAGTGGATTTGGCGCTCTAAAAGTCTAATTTATTATTATTATTATTTATTATTATTTTATTTCTAACTATAATTTAACTGTTTTGAACCCCAAAACCAACATATAAAATGTAAACAACACCAAATATCTAATAATACACCTCATTTTATGAAAATTGATATTTCCATATGTTTTGTACACAAATCACGAAATTTAGCGATTTTCGGGCTGACATGCATAGACAAAAGGTCACGTGACTTTGTAACGGAGGGTCCGATTTTCGAAAGTTTTGTTTTAAAACGTGCGCAAGACCCGAAAGAAAAAATTCACCAAGCAGCGGCGCGTCATCTTGCAGCGTTTTGGAGCAATAAAAAAAATTCCGGAGGGGGGGGCCATTATGGCCCCCCCCCGGCCTTAATAGGGTTAAAGGGACTTAGTAACATTGTCCAAATCCTCAAAATAAATTGTTCATTCTAGCGGTTCCCTCATACCTTGTTGTATTCGTATTAACAATAAAATCATGGAACAGGTTTTGGTTTTTCAAATTTCCCTTTCGTTACAAAGATATGTACGATCGAAGTATTCAGATAAGAAAAACTCCGGGCGAGTTTTTCTTCTGTGTACAAAGTGAGTGCAGTGAGTTATTGAATATCACTTTGCATTTTCGCTCATTACTTGGCCATGCAATGTCCATTTGACTCGAAATTTTCACACATTACCCTGTGGACATATGAGATAACAATAATATACATTGCATCAACCATGCATCACTTTTTGCACATGTCAACAAAGTTACTTGATCCCTTTAAAAATCGCATCAAGATTATAAATCACCTTCGTTGTGTCTGGAAAGGGTTTGACAAAGTCACAAGACAAGTTTTTGGTAACACATTTCTGGGAAGAAGTTTGCCTAAAAAAATTATGTCAAGATTATAATTCTCCTTCGTCGTGTCTGGAAAGGTTTTGACAAAGTCACAAGACAATGTTGAACCAGGAAACTTGTCGCACATCCCTGTCAACCGTCAATACTGATATTAAAAGGGGGAAAGTCGTAGGGGAAGTTTCATCACCCTCTTTTCTTTAATACCGCACTTCATTGAAAATTGTGTAAAGATTTTAATTCATCTTCCTTCATTATGTCTAGAAAGGGTTAGACAAAGTCACAAGACAATAGTGAACCAGGAAGCTTGTCATATATGTGTTTCCCCATCAACCATCAATCCAGAAAATCATAGGGAAAGTTTCCTTACCCTCTTTCCTTTAATACCGCACTTCATTTGGCAATTGTGTCACGATTTTAATTCATCTTCCTTCATATGTCTAGAAAGGATTTGACAAAGTCACAAGACAATTGTCACTGTTTGACAAAGTCACTGAAAATTGTGTAAAGATTAATTCATCTTCCTACATTATGTCTAGAAAGGGTTTGACAAAGTCACAAGACAATCTTGAACCAAGAAACTTAAACAGCCATCAATCCCAACTAAGGGAAAGTCGTAGGGGAAGTTTCATCACCCTCTTTTCTTTAATACCACACTTCACTGAAAATTGTGTAAAGATTTTAATTCATCTTCCTTCATTATGTCTAGAAAAGGTTTGACAAAGTCACAAGACAATAGTGAACCAGGAAGCTTGTCATATACATGTATGTGTCTCCCCATCAACCATCAATCCTGACGGTCATAGGGAAAGTTTCCTCGACCTCCTTCCTTTAATACCGCACTTCATTTGGAAGTGATCTTGATCAAACTTTGTAGTATTTCAACAGATTTCTGTTCTTATATGGAAAAGATATGCAAAAGAAAATGGATGCTGCATGATCATGATGCAAACAACCCACAAAATCAAGTCAAGATTATAATTTAACTGTCTGGAAACTAGGTTTTGTATGATGTCATACAACAATTTTGAACCAGGACACTTGTACATCCCTGTCAACCATCAACCTTGACAAGGGGAAAAGGGACGTTTCTGAAATCCAAGATGGCTACCCCATCTTGTGTATATTTATGAACGATATTTCTAGAAATAAACTAGAACCTCCAATAAATAACATACATGTACGTACAGGGGTTTACTTTTATGTTAATGATAATGAAGATGGCAATGATGATAATTATTACCAACATATTTTGTGTGCCTATCTATCCCTAGGTCCAGTATCCTGAGCATCGTGTGCCTACTTGTCATTTGGTGTCTGGTGGGAGCTGAGCTGTTTTTAGGAGTGGTAAGTAACTCTTTGGTTATCTAATACCCAATAGTATGTCCCAAATCCAGAGTGTATTCCACCTAAAATCTTCATTGATTTTTCTATTTAATTAGGGTTTGTCTTTTCGTTGCCTTTAATACAGGATTTTAAAATATTTTAATTAAAAAAAACAATAAAAGAACTGCATTTTACTACAGTAATGTTACTATCACATATATAAAGTGTTTTCACTTTGCATGAAATGGGAAACATGTTTTGTTTGATAACTCTGTTCTACATGTATGTGCACTTTTAACTTGATTGAGAGTGGAGGTGTATACATTTTAAAGTTCAATGACTTATAAAACTTTCCTCAAACTGTAACTATTTTTAAATAACGGTATCTCTTTCCATCTTATCACCGCTGACTCAACATTCACCTTGATTTGTTTTTTGTTTTTGTTTTTTTATAATTGGCATGTGCAATTTTGTTTTCATAAAATAATTGTCAATGAGGTATTAATCTTATTGTTGATATCGGGGTTGTTTTGTTTTGACGGGGACTGGACATTGATAACAGAGGTGAAAAAACTTTGTCATTTCAGTAACATATCAATGCTTTTGTTTTGTTTTATATTAATTCTATATTTACTTTCCTGTTTTCCTTCCTAGGGAATGAGTGACCTGTGTATTGATCCCACTCATTACATCATTACAGAGGCGAGCAAAAAGTCCATCTTATCAGAAGGTAAAGTCAGTTTGAATGTATTTCTTTATTTTATTAAAAAATCTAAATCCACACACACACATCCGTGCATGCACACAACCACAAGCTCAAACACAAACTGACACACCTGCTCACACACACACTTACACACAAACATACCCACATGCACATTTACAAGCACACACACAACACATGTTTCTAAAGTAATTAAGTGATTAAGATTTTGCTGGTGTGCTGGGGGTATACTTCCTCCCCTAGTTGACAGATTAACACTTGTCAAATTAATTCTTACTCCTGTACTAAAGCTCCATGGGGGATGAAGGGTAGCCAATAAATCATACAAAAGTGACAGTCGATTTTCATAATCGTTGAATGTGTTTAATGTGTTCAGAAAGATAAGAAGGAAAAATTTCTATATTCTTTAAGATGGGCATTTTTAGTATGTAAAAGGTTCTTTATCATTTTGATGAATGGTACACAGAACATGCGTTTTATGTACATACTGTACAACTGAAATATCACTCATTTAAAGGGCACCACCACGCAAAGGACAACACAGTCTTATATGTTTTGGTATCAGTGTTTGACATTAAATAGATGTACAACACTTTGCAAAGGGTTGGGTAATGTAATTCATAAACAATACAATTAATCATCAACACTTACGGAACCATTATGGCCTGATATTCACTGCATCCTCAATATATACATTTAAGTTCAAGAGCATACAGAGAAATACAGAGAGACATACAGTGGAAGAAAGTGGCCATGGCAGCATAAAATAGTGAGATAGAGAGAGAGAAGAAGCGGGGGGGGGGGGGGGGGGGGGGGGTAAGAAAAGAAGAAGAGGGAGGAGGAGGGTGGGGTGGGTAAGGGGCGTTCCCAGAGGCCCAAGGGGGGTGGAGGAGGGGGGCACATACATGTAGGGTCGCCCCTCCCTAATTCCTTTATTATTAAATCAACCACTGTCATATTTGGCACACGTGTCAAGCAGGTCAAGCTCTACAAGTTGCAATCATAAACATTTCTTAAGGTCACCATATGAGGGCGCTATTCACAATAATATGATGACAATGCTCTGAATTTTTATATTACTGAGCTGTTTTTTTTTGCAGTGAGAGAAAGTGGCAGAAAGAAGGAGAGAGATAGAGGTGGAAAGAGAACGTAGAGTAATAAAAGAAGAAGAGGGAGAGGGAGAGGGGGGAGGGAGGGGGGAGGGGTGGGAGAGGGGCGGTGGAGGGGTATGTCGGGGGAAGGAAGAGATTTGAGTGGGGAGGAGGGACAGACATTCAGGTATTACAAGATATTTAGAGAGCAGTCTCTCATCTTAACCCCTAGCTTGCCAGGGATATAGGCAGCTCAGTGGGAATTATGAGTATTGTTTGGTGCAAATTTACGACATTGGCGCTCAAGGAGATATTTGTATAGGATAATGAATGTCCTCTGTTCAATCAGGAAATGCACTGGTGAATGAAAGCGAAACTGAAACTCATGATAATGACAGCCATAAAATATACGAAACCCCACATTAACATACAAAGGGCTGGTATGTTGTTCATAATCCAGACGTTGATGTTAACTCTGAAATTGCTACAGACATTGAAGCTATATGGACTTAAAGTGCACATTGTTTGAAATGTCATATTGTAACAGCTATGCCTATATGACAACAGATATGATGCTCATTGTTGATAGGCTACTGTTGTTGTTGTTGTTGTTGTTGTTGCTGTTGCTGTTGTTGTTGTTGTTGTTGTTGTTGTTGCAGGGTTATCATTGTTACAGCATGTACCATCATTGGAAAGTTCTATGATAACAGGGCCCAGTACTGTACATCACAGTATCAACTCAAATAATATTACAAATCACCACAAGAAAAGTACTAAAATTTACAAATATTATATAACACCAAATGTGATTATCTTCTTTGAAGTTGCAGAAAGAGTTATTACAAAAAGTAGATTTTAAATATAAATAAAAAATCAAATCAGACAGTCCCTGTCTTGCTTTGGAGAGGATGATGAGTATGTGTTTGCAATGAAGGAAATGAGAGGAGGATCAATTTGAGTGAAAGTGAAACTAATGCTAATCAAAGACAGGAGGAAGCCAGCCCAGCCTCCTCTCCTGGGGGTGTTTCACAAACATTCAATGTTGCGCTTTAAAGGGATAAGTGTAGTTGAGTTTTGATATAGAGGGCGCGGCAAAAAAATAAATTGTGAGATAATGAAAAACTGAGTGTCAAATTTGAAAGAGCATATAATTTTAATGACAGAATAAACTTTATTTGATCAAAATCGGTTCTGAAATGGCTGAAATATCTATAAACATCACCATGTGTAATAATGGTGGGGCCCCACGATTCGATAATTTTGAACCAGCCGTTAAAAAAATGCTTCCTCTTTTTTTTTTTTATGTACAAAAGAGGTTTTTAAATAGTTGTTGATTATCTCTCTATCTAATCACTATTTCAATAAAACACCACATGCACACTATTTTATTTTGAATGGTTGAAACCAATGAGTTTTTAGAACCGCGAACCGGGTGGGTTGTGGACAAAGTCTATGGAGATTTCAGAATCTTGTAGTGAATGGGTTAATATGTTAAATCTGCTCTGAATGGCTTCACACCGTCTCCCGACTGGCAAAATCAGAGTTGTGAGGCAGCTCAACCTGACCAGTTGGATCAGGTGGAGTTTGCTGTGTGTGTATTTGGCTTATTTGGACTGTCACAGAGTGGTGTTGTTTTCAAACAGGTGTGCATACAGCCATATTGTCTTTCACATCTATGTCCATTAACGTTCTTGATGCAAAATAACAAGTTTGATTTGGCACTCTAGGAGTTAACCCCTTAACTACGGGAACCGAGTGGGCTATGTACAAAGTCTATGGGGATTTCAGAAACTCGAAGGGAACAGGTTAATACCCATTTTTACTTGCCCAAATTGGCAACCAAGTTTATCGGGATTCGTAATGTATTTCTTTATTTGGAGCCACCAGTTTCAGATTTTGGCCATCAAATGTTTGAGAAATCTTGGATTTCCTTGCCCGACTTGCCAGGAGATTAACAAATTTAATTTCAAACATTGTTAATTTAGGGTTTGGTTTTTGCTACTCCTAATGTCAAAACATGGATCCCACAGCTTAAAGACAAATTATATTAAAAAAAGGCTTTTAACCCATCGTTAATCTTTGTAAGCCCCAGAAGTGGTTTTGTAATGATTTAAGGCAGGACAAACTTTGCTTAACTCATTGACTACGGGAACCGGGTGGGTTGTGTACAAAGTCTATGGAGATTTCAGAATCTCAAAGGGAACGGGTTAAAATAGATTATAAAGAGACATTTTTGCGCATGAATACAACGGAGGAGCATGCTTCTAATTTCCTTCCTAAAACTGATTTTAAGATTACAAAGTTGCTGTTGACAATCGGTTAATTTTGGGCCACTATGTAATTAATGGATAGCTTTGAACGGCTGGGGAATCTTATTTTGTTTTGTTTGATACCTGTTGTATAATTTCCTCAAATTTAGGATGACTAAAAACATCCCTTTACATATGTGACCCGTCCTACGTAGAAGAACCAAAAGTCGACAAAGTTGATTTTCTGGATTTGTATTTAGTTCGATTCAGCAATATCTAAGCTTTAATATTATATAAAGTTTGTCTCATAATGATTCTGCAACGCGGAGTTATTGACGCTTTTCTAAGGCAAATATTGAACGGTCTGGAAATAAGATGCCGAGAAAATAGCTCAAGAAACTTTACATCCATTTCGAAAGTGAAATTAGCGTTTTAAGCAGGCCATAAATGAACCGATTGCATGAATAGAATGTCGTAGCAACCTTTATTCAATTTTCTTGAAAACTTGCATATCAGTAAATATGTATGATATACACCTTCCCTCCAGAAACTGTTGAATATTATCCATGCATTGTAGAGATATGAACAGATTTAATTACAATTTACAGTAAGTGGGTTTGGAACGATAAACTGTACACATCGAGCACATGATACAATAGCGAGCACTTTCAGGTAACAAAAGGGGCTCCGCTCTGGATCTGTTTATTGTTCGATTAATCGGTATTGACTGGCAGTTTGATTTTAGGAATGCAAACTTGCGTCTGGTGCGTAATGTAAAAACTATTACAAAGAACAGTATGTTGATACGTGAAAAGTAAAACGGGGTATCGAAGCTAGACATTTTGGAGGGGGAGGCCCCAGGTACCAAAGGGGGAGGGGGGGGGGGGATCCGTTGGTACAGGGTTTGTTTTCGTTCTTTTGGCGGGGATGCCCGGGGATGTCCCTTAGAAAATTTTGAAACAGGTGTCTAAGTAACGGAGGCGAGCCTCGGTCAACTTCAAAATGAGGGTATATAAAAGAGTGGGATTGTGCTTTAGCCAACTTAAAACAAGCTCTAAATAGCGTTTTGTTTTTGTTTTTGTTTTTTTTGGTGGTGTGGGGGGGGGGGGGGGGGTATGCCTTATTATAAAATTATTATGAACTACTTAAATATTTAGTACGACAAATTAATTCTACATACGATTAATGAATGTTATGTTACAGGGCCCAATTCTCTAATCTATATAATACTCACACTCAACCAGTGGTGTACATAGTGTATGAGGTTGGAGGGGGGGGGGGGGTGGGTGTGCAGTTAATTGGATAGGACTTGGGTCCTATTGTCATAAACATACTTTGTCAAACTCAATAGGGCCACTATACAATGGAGGCTATTTGGATTACTAATCTCCGTGCACAGTCAATAGGGATTAAAGAATCTCGATGTGCGCTGGCCGCTCTTGGCAGCTACCGAGATTCCAACTTAGCACAAAGGGGTTGTTAAGAGGCGGAGCTTAATATCGATCGCTTTTAGTGGCAAATAATTTTGGAACGCAAACTTTTCAAACCTGCAAAAAACATGCTTCAAAACTCTGCTTAATTTTTACCTTTCCACTGGATATTTTTACTGGATATTTTGCGTACCGGTAGAACAGATATCAGGGAAATGCATGAGGCAATAATATTTTTTTTCACTTTTTCATGCAATTTCAAATCAATCGTGATTTCTGAGGTTCGACATCTTGCGACTTTTGGCTCCCCTGCGGATGGCGAGGCACATATATGTAGTATTAATATTCATCAAGATTGATATATAAGTTATTTATATGAAGAGATGAAATTCAGATGATAAACACCAAAACCAAAATAATGATTTTAATAAAAAATTAATAATCTACAATTGCTCTTAAACTATATATTAATTTTGAAGAAAAAATAGTGGTTTAATTTGTAAACGTATCCTTTAATTGAAGTATTTTGTGATTTCCAAAGCTGACATACATTTACAGAGATAAATCACTGGCCTTGATCTAAACCCAGGGAGCATAAATCTGTGTCCAGGAAAGAATTCAAACCAATAAATCAGGATCATGTGGCAAGTGAATCGAAGTCAGAAGTAAACAAAATAGAGTATTAATTCTTAACAGAGGAGTGAGCTAAAAGGAGAATATTGTTTTGACTTTTGATCCAATTTTGATTAATGGCATTTTCCATACTTTCCAGAAAAGCTACAGTGTAAGTGTACATGTGTATATTAAAAATGGATGTTGTTTTGATCTAGTTTTATACACAATACATACAAATGAGGAGAATAAAATGTAGTACAGGATAATTTTGTTCATAAATTTCTTTCTCATTGCGCACATGAGATGTTGTTTCTAGAATTTTCCCGATGTACCCTCTATTAGAGCAGAGAGGTGGGAAGGATCTTCCCACCTCTCTGATTAGAGAATGTGAAGTCCCTTGTCGCACATATTTTTTGTTCAACCCTCCATTTCAGATGTTTAATGGAGGGGTTTATCGCTTTTTCCCCAAACATTCTGGATTTGTCTGAAAATTGCATTTCAACTGCAATGTTTTCTCCTCTGTTTATATATAGTCTTCTATACTATTTTTACTGAAATGTTTATTCCTCTCTTCTCTCTTCTTTTTCCAATCATCCCCTATTTGTCTGAAAATGGCACACCCAAACTTGAACTTGCCATTCTTGCAAATGTTTTGCTAACCTTTTAGCAGTGTTATTGGAGCATTTCCCTCTTGTACTGGGACGAAACGTGATGCTTTGATGACCGTTGTGGATAATATTGAGCTATGTAGGAGAAAAGGATTCTGTGGTATTTGAAATACTTTGAAAGTAAGAAAGGAGGAATGCTTTGATGATGGCTGTGGATAATATATTGAGCTATGTAGGATAAATCATAGACAGGGAGAAGAAGAAGAAAAAACCAGAATTGTGATCTTTTGAATATTTGGTTTTAAAGGAGGGAGGAATTTACACAAAAAAGGTTGGCGACTGTTTGGACTACTAGGCTAGAAGGTCAGAGGGGGGGGGGGGGGGGGGGTTGACTGTTTAGAGTACTGACATATCAAGAAGAAATTTACACAAAATATGGTGGAATGACGAAAAATACTGTTGAAAACTGCATGTCTACTAACAAAAAACTCCTGTGTGATAAAATGAGTGTCAGTTGGGGGCCTAGGCTTTCGGTCGTAGCAGGATATTTGTCATAGTAGGGGAGAAGAGATTTACAAACAAAAAAACAAAACATTATCACTATTTGAAATTCTGAATATTCTAAGGGGTTTACCAAAGAAAAATGAGAAATGTTAGGAATACCGGTAAAGTAAAATTTTATTTTAAAAGGGGTCGATGGCTGTTTAAAGTAATTGATTTCAATAGAATGGAGAAATTCGGGGAAGGTGAGAATCGTGAGTTGATTGAGGTTAAATCCTGTTTGCTGAAAAAAATTTGTATAGAATGGACGGATTTCCTGATTAATAAGAAAAAACTTCAATGTGTGGACAATTGTGGAAAGTAGGTGGTGAAAAGTTTGCGCTGAAAGTTTGTACCAAGTTCAGCCTACATTTGGGGGGGGGGGGGGGGGGGGATAAGAAGGGCAATTGTTCCCCCCATGCCCACTTATGTGTTGAGGAAAAAACAAACAAGCATGTAAGTTGTAACACTGCATTTATGCTTTTAATTACGCTGAACCCCTCCCCCCCCCCCCCCTTTTGTGGGAAAACTTGTCCACTTCACACACCCTCCACCCCCAATCTGATTTGAACCTGGGTATACAGTAACCATCATTCTTTGTATTTTTTTATTTTTTTTTACCCGAACATTTTTCTCAGTTTGTGAGTAATGGGGGTAGAGGTGAAAGTGATTGAAAGAAAGGAATAATGGTAGTGTGTGTAAATGTGGAGGAGGGTGACAGAAAAATAAATCTGAATTTCTGTGTAGTTATTCAATGAACATTTCTTTATTCTGCAATGTATCTTTTTTATGAAAACATTTGTTTTTGTTTGTTTGAAAGTCATTGGAAGGAAGGAATAATGGTAGTGCGTGTAAATGTGAAGGAGTGTTACAGAAAACAAACAATTCTGCAGTCTTCAATAAACATTTCTTTATTTAGCAATACATACAGCTACTATGCTCCCCAGGGCGTTGAGATGGTGCACAAGATAATGTGATAAAGTGTATCTGATGACCAGGAGCAATGATGATGCTACAGCTCTTAGAATCCCTGTATTAGGTCTTTAGGTGCTATATAATAGTGATTTTTAATGGATTATTTTGAACAATTTGTTTTTAATTGTTTGTTAATATGTTAGTGACAAAATTGTGTGTGATTTCATCTCCATTAATTTATAACATGTCTCTTCTCTGGTTCTTGTTCTCATTCCACAGAGGTTCTGCTTTACTACATCCAGTGCACTGACAGCATCACAAACCCATTCAGTGATGTAAGTATGAAGGGCTAAAATGCACTATTAAAACGATCAAACCATATTTTACCAATTTGAGATAATTGCGATTAAACCTGCAAAGAAATAATGATATACTGCTGTACTACATCCAGTGGACTGAAGGCATCACAAACCCATTTAGTGATGTGAGTATGAAGGGGACAAAATGCAAAAAAAAACACAATTAAACCATGCACAAACAAAATAATTTTCACTGCAATTACTGTGCTAGTAGTTGATCGAATTGACTTGATCAAGCTAGTAAGAGTTGTCAGTTTTCAGCTTTCAGCTCTCTCCGTCAGAAAATGTAAGAGCCTTTTGAGTCAGACATGCAAGCAGATTGAAAACAATAATTTTCCCTGCAAATACGGTGGAGTTGATCAAATGGACTAGATCAAGAGTTAGTAAGAGATATCAGTTTTGAGCTCTCAGCACTCTCCCTAAGGAAATGTATGAGGCCTTTGAGTCAGACATACAATGTATGGATGACTATATACAGGGTGGCCCAAAAAAAACGGAACGGGGCACTTCCCAAAATATAATACCACAATGTTTATGTTCATCGGATAGGGTGTCCTTTCCAATGAAAAACGATACCAAGAACAGTAATTTTGGTCAGGTCGTTTTTGTTTAAGGACGCAGTGAGTGAGACCATGTCTGGTGCCGATTTATGTCGATTTCGACCTAGTCAATGCCAGTTTAACCGCACTCCTTGCCCGTAATACCATTCAGCGACCAGACCCATTCTCTCGGCACACGGCTGAGTGCACACTAACAATAGTGCGCAATGCTCAACGATATGAACGGCGGTTCGTGCAATTCATCAAGCGCTGGCTCAATACAAATTGACAAAAAAGAGAACCTGACATGGTGTCACTCACAGGGCCCTAAAACAAAAACTACACGACCAAATTGACTGTTCTTGGTATCGTTGTTCATTTGAAAAGACACTCTATCCGCTGGACATAATACATGTGTTACTTTATTTTGGGAAGTGCCCCGTTCCGTTTTTTTTGGGCCACCCTGTATATGACTAGCCCTTCCCCTGCTCCTGTTTTTAGCCTCTCAAATCGTCAAATCACAAAAGAAAGAGTGATAGGATAATAATTGACAGCCTGCCTATAATCTCTCTCCTGATCCTCATCTCACACAATTGTTTGTAGAACAATGTGCAACCATTTCTGTGCAGTCACTGTCATGAGATATGAAGCATTTCATTGCAGAATGCCATCAGTGGCAGTTTGTACCATTTTGATGTATGGCCACATTGTATAATACAACATTATGCCTTTGAAATAATACTTTTATATTTATATTTTTGAATTTATAGTTAACAATGGTACATATACATGTATTTCAGCAGCTTTACTCACAAATATCTGAAGTTATATCTGACACAAAAGATTGTTGTTTATGTAAGCTTCAAATAATTCACAATAAGCTTTTATAACTTGTATGGTGTATTATTATGTTGCAACATTGTATTTCCGCCATCTATACCAAGTGTTTGAATTAATGCACTGGGATGGAAGATATCTATTATTATTTTCACTTTGTCAATCCAGTGGCATAGCACCACATTCATGCACAAGTGGGGGGTGCCCCCACCCTCCAACAAATGGACACAAAATAAAGAAATACATTAGGCCCCCCCCCCCCCCCCTCTAATTAGTCTGATCATGCTACACCAATGTCTCTGACCTTCTGCTTGCAACATCTTATTTGATTTATTTCTAATGTAAGCATTGTTTGCTGATATAATAGAATGATTATAGCATTTAATAATGATGATAATAAATTACAAGAAAGTGAATACTTGATAAATCCTTGAAATATTTTATTTAATGTTCAGACAAAACTAGGAAGTGATACCATAATATTGCAATTATAAACAAGGAAACTTTTTGAAGAGTTGTTGAGAATACAAACAATGCAGGTTTTATGTTTCTTAATTTGTATGCATAACATCTTTTTTCTTTGCTCTTTTTCATTTATAAAATCTTTTAGTATATTTGTGTCTTGTTTAAGTTTAAAACTGCTATGATTTTTCTATTTATATATATATTTACCTTTAATTTATAAATATTATTTTATGTATTTCTCATGGCGAAACTGCGAGCAAACAATCAACTATCAAAGACCAAAATAGCAATATCATCTCTTTTTTTCTTCTAGAGTACACGATTGCGAAATATGTACATGTACATTCTTTTTTAGTGTACAATGTCATCACCCAAAATTACAAATTTGAACTGTTTATCTCCTTTCTTGACGGGCAACAAATCAAGCAAATAATCAATATGCAAAGATTTAAAAAGCAGTATCTTCTGACGCTCATGTAGTGATTTTTTTTTTATGGGGGGGGGGGAGAATTAGTATGAAACAATGTATTACCAACAAATCCTATTTTGAACGTTTTTTCTAAAAATATAATTTTTTTTATCATATCAACTTCTTGTAATGTTCTACTTTCTTGATAGCTAGGCGATAATAACGCAAGCATAAAACCACCCGACAGAAGCCCGAATGGCGATAACATCCTTGGAACACTCTTGCAGAAATTTTATTTACATGTTGCTTTGTAAATATATTTTTGTTCGAGTATATGATGTTATTTTGTATTAAATATATATATATATATATACTTCATATTATATATATACTTCATATTATGTGATATTCTTGTATTTTGTTGACAGGCGATAACTCAAGCCAACAACCACCTATCCGAAGCTCAGAAGGCGATAGCATCCTTGGACACCCTTGTGCAGCAGTACTCCCCTTCTTCTCAGGTAACTGTCCTCAATACTGTGAGGGGATTCCAAGATTCATAGCAAATTTGTTTAACCCATAGCCTATGGGAACCTAATGGTTCCTGTATTAACCAGGGCTGTAGTCAAGTCCACAAGTTCCCGAGTCCGAGTCCCCAACAAAATAGCACGTTCCCATTTGTTTTACATCATGACTCGGCTCCGAGTCAGAGTCACGAGACCATCAAAAGCAGTCTCTAGTCCGGACTCGACTACAGCACTGGTATTAGTTGTTGCATGCATTTATTCAACCAAAAACATTGGATGCAAAGCATACTGAGAACAAACTAGTCTGTAAATGAACTTTCAAAGTCCCCATTGGAAATGGAAGGTAAACATTGTTAGGGCTAGGGCGGAAATACTGCAACATGAAAGAGAGAAAATGAAAGCCTAAGGTGAGTCACCATGTCTCGTGAACAAAACACATCCTTCCTTCCTTCCTTCCTAGTCTACCCCACCCCTCGTGGGCTGGTATCTTAGACAGTTGATATCTGTCTAGTGGAGTTGTTGTGGCACAGTCGGATAAGAGCTTGATTCTTTTATCTCAGGACCCGAGTTTGAACCCAATTGCAGTGCCCCAGCAGTTTATGTCCTTCAGTAAGGCATCAATCCGAATTGCTGCTCTCTACCGAGGAGTATAAATGGGTACTTAGGTGGAAAATTAGCCTGTAGCGCCCTAAAATAGAAGATCAGCTTGGGTTTAGTATGCTCCCCTGGGAGTTGAGATAATTGTACTACGACACAAAGCTATGTAATATTGTTTTTAAGACATAAATTACCAGTAACCAGTCCAACTATTTCTCACATGTGAAATTTGACTAGCCCTTTGTCCTCAGTATCAATGTGAACCGCTCTGCACAGGCATCCAGGGTTACAGGGATCTATGAAGATGCCATGTAAACTGATTATACATTTTAACAAGTTCCCTCTTTTCCCCACTATATTTATGATTAAATTAAAATGAATTACTTTTCTTGAATCTAGACCCACATTACAGCGATAGAGGCCACTCTAACGGAGGTGATACAGTATACACAGCAGGTCACAGCATTAGTGGACTGTACAGGCATCCATAAAGACTACATTATGGCTGTTCATGATACATCTACTTAGGTAATACAAAATAATCATCATTCAATTAAAATGACATACTTTCATTATTTTCTCTAATGTAGACCCACATTACAGCGATAGAGGCCACTCTAACGGAGGTGATACAGTATACACAACAGGTGACAGCATTGGTTGACTGCACGGGCATCCATAAAGATTACATCTCCGCTGCGCATGGGGTCTGCTATGACACGATGTAAGTCTTTTGATTTGTCCCTTTAAATGTTGAACTTTGATTATTTTGATATGACCTGATAAAGAAGACATATAACCCAAAATAATTATTTGGTATTTTTTATAGCGATTATTGCTAGTTGGCTTCTTCATTTCATGTTAACAACATTGACAAATAATGTTTTTCCTACAGGGTGAAATTGTAAATTTATTGGGGGGGGGGGGGGCCACTATTCAAGCTCGGCTGCATGAAAACTTCTTTTTTCCAGAAAATTCTTTTTGGATGTTTATTTGATTAAAATTGTATAATGTTATGTTAACAAAAGGAAACTGTACTCTTTCAGTCTATTGTTAAGAGACTGGGGAATTCCTATGCAGTATTGCAACATAGATAACAGGTGATTCTGTGTTACATCAACATATTATGTTGGGGATTTCCCCAAGGAATGTTTAGGACTTAAAAGACCATTTAGGAATTGGAAGACTCTCTCAAATCATTTGTATTTTTTTGCAGTAGCTAGATATTAAATATCTAGAAATACTGTAAAAGAAATTAACAATCAAATCTGGAGGTATTTCTTGTTATATGAATGTAAATTTGGATCTCATTTTAAAATGCCTAGGTATTGAACTATGTACTTGCAGCACTTACATTCAATTGAAATTGACACATACAACTCACCATAATTTATCAAGTATTAAAGCTAATATGCATTGAGATTTAAACAGAGGTATAGACTGCCATATCTTCCCATATTATATTAGAACTATTCTAGTGTTTCCAGATATTTACCGGCAAATCCATATTAGTTTCTTTATTTGAATGTGTTTTCTTGTATATTACATTATTATGTATTTGTAAAAGGGCCCCAATTTACAAGGTTCTGCTTCTATGGGTCCGAAACCATTTGTATGATTAATTATGGAATTGCTATTTTGATATGTAATTTGTTTTATGGTTTAAATAAACAAGAATTGAAGAATTGAAGAAGATATAATCCTCTTTTTTACTATTTAATGTTCTTTGTATTTTTAGAGCGGGCATTAGTTTCTTGTTACTTAGTGGCATAACACTGGTTCTCCTATTTAAACTAGTGTTGTGTATGTCGTCTATTTAACCACTTCTTTGTGTAATCTATGGTAATATAAATTATTTCTGTTAGTACTATGAACTATATATTTTTTCGTTTCAGAGCGGGCATTGGTTTCTTGTTACTGAGCGGCATATCACTGGGCCTGATCTTCACACTGGTGCTGTGCATGTCATCTACATTAGCATCAAGAATAGCTAGAAGGTTAGTATACGTAACCTGTTCCCTTCTAGATATTCAATACCCATTGGCTTGAATTCTCATCGGTGGCACAACTTGAGTCCGGGTTAAAAGAACAGAAAGTACCAGAAACTGTTTAAACCGTTTCACACCTGCGGAATCTCACTAGCCCATTGATGGTTGTCATGTGCCACTGGAGATATTCTCATAGTTTCTGTTCGTTATCCAATTAATCCCTCTAGTTCTGCTGAGGCATAAAGACAAAGGATCACTTGACATTCCAGTCATGGTATAACCAGTCACCAGTAATATTTATGTCCTGGATGATATACGATATGATAATTTTACTGGTGACGGGTTATACTGTGACTGCAAAGTCAAGAGACACTTTGTCTGGATGCCTTTGTAGAGGGGGTTTGCATTGATAAAGAAGACACAGGGCTAGTTAAATATCACAGGTTCGACATGGTAAGAACGCATTTCTGGGTTTTTTAGCCTGGACTAAAGTTGTAACACTGATGACAATTTGGGCCATGGTGTTTATATTTTAGCAAGACTATTTATCCATATTTGCTGCTGTCAACTTGGGTGTATGAACCGGTACTAGGATGGATTGGAACATGGTTCCTTAGCACTGGGCATGTTAAAACAGGCAGTTGACAGGAATGCTCTCTTGGGAGTGGATAAAGTGAATTTTGTGGAAGGGATTGATTGCAGTATTTATCTGTAAACAGGGGTAATGATAATGATGTGAAATTATATAATATTATATAAGATGATGACGTCATAAGGGAAATTGAGCATTCCTATTGGTTGATTACTGATGCTTAATCCGGTATAGTAAATGGTAAAGTTATAGTGCATATGCACTATAACTGCGCAGGGGATGGCCTTGGAGTGTGTAATGTGCGCTTGTGCGCTTGTTCTTGAATGGGGAAAATGCGCAGAGCGCGCAATTATTTTTAATACGCGCTGGCCCTTGTACAAAGTATGCAGGGCCGACGAGAGAACACTCACAATTTGAGCAAGGTCAATTTGGGTTTATCAACATGATAACAAAATCAGTTCCTCAAAATAATCATAAGATTCCTGTTGTTAAATATTCCATAATAGACACCTCTACATTTGCGGCCTCGATGCAATATAATCGCTCTCGAGAAATTAAAAATGTATCGTCTATTCTGGTATATTCAACTCCAAACCATGCACTATTTGTATAATAGTACCTTGATACAACAAACAGAAAATTAAAACAGAAACAACTTAGCCTGTATAATGTTACCAAGTTTGATATCACTACTTTAAAAAAAAACAAGTATATATATATAAAAGGTGATAGAACCTTAACAAACTGAATATTTAATTGTATGTGTGATACAGGCAGGTAATTATGATGCCTCATGCCATGTGTCATTAATTTGTGGTTGAACTTTATTCTTGTTTGGAGGTTAAATACATATTACATGTACATGTATGTGGTTCTTGTTTTCTGCGGTTAGATGTCATACTTCATTGGCTGTGTTAGTATGTAAAGTAATCCTTTAATCTATAATTAGATTTTTCCAAACGTATTATGTGAGACTTTAATCATATAATATTAACAGTCATTTATATAGTGCTATTCACCTGAGTATCATAGTGCTTTACACTGTTATTATTATTCCAGTCAATGGATACACACTGCAATCATATACTAATATCATTGTAAGATTCTTGTGAATGCTGTTTTTTTATTTTAAAAAAGAACACTGTTTAGATATTAGTGAAAACAGGGAAAATTAATGTCAGATTCTATTACTTTTGCACATTGATTTTGACTGCAATCAAAAAGCATTCTGAACACTTTTCATTCATCATAAATATCTACATAATTTATTAAGGGAGATATTTGAAAAAAACAAAACCCATTTCATTCTTCTGTTTAACCATACTAGGCAAACAACAAGGTACAACAATATCATTATGAAAGCTCCAAGTGATCATGGTTGAATTTGACAAAAGTTAATGGATCACTTTAATCTTTGTGTGTGGTAAGGTGTCATTCCTAACCCATTCAAGACCGGTCCTGAATGTTCTCGGGATTTGGTCTGCGGAGAACGCATGTTAGACCAAAATAAACTGGTCTTGAGCGGGCTGGGCTAATTGGGTGAGCATTATTCTTCCTTTTTTGTGGTAGGATGTCATCCGTAATGGGATGTTGAGTCAAAAACATATTGCTGGTAGATTAGAAGGGAATAACAAGAGAATGTGGAGGCACGTGAGGAGAAGTAAGAATTACACACAAATTAGCCACCTGTTCCTGGGCTTCCTTAAACACTGGTTCAACACCAAACCTCAAAATCTGGGGCTCTTCTGAGATTGGTTCCACTTAAACCAAGAACTGTTAGGATCATCAGGAATTTTCGTCCGCGTCCATCCCATTTTCATTCTTGCGATATCTTGAGAATTGGTTGAGGGATCAATTTCAAACTTGGTATAGATGTACATATCGGCGTGACAATGATCTGATAAGAATTTTTGGTCATGAAGTCATAAGGTCACAAAGCACATTCTATATTTTTAAAATTGCTTGTAATTGCAAAATCTCTTGAACCGGTTGACAGATTACAATCAACTTGGTACCTGTATGTATCTTGAGGAGCAAATGAACTGGTTTTATTTTGGGATCGGGTGGTCAACGGTCACAGGGCACATTGGATATGCAAAAATAGCTTTAAATCCCAATATCTCAAGAACCAGTTAACAGATTTCCAACAAAATTGAATTTAACCAATTAATTCAGTGCATGTAAATTTGGGCTTGAAATAAAAATCACGCAATGGCCTTGCATCACTTTCAACTGCGCGCAGTCAAAGATAGCTCTATTTTTATTTGTATTTTTAATAAAACCAAACTATGGAATCTGGTGTGGACTTTATACTAAAGTCGTTTTAATTTTCTTCTCGTGTGTTTTTGTTTTTTAATCCATGAATCACCCACATTACGAGGGACCACTGCATTCCTGAAATAGACTTGACTTCCGTTGTCCGTAGCCCACCATTTGACAGGAGGAAATCAAAATTTGATAGAGCCGGGGGCGCTATTGCTATTCTAAGTGAAAACTTCCTCTTTGTTTAATAAATGAGGGTGACTAGAAATCCAATGGTGGAATAATAGAGGAGCTCAATGTTTGTACAAAGTATGATAAAATATAAAGAGAGATATACATGTACACCGTAGATGCATCCAAGCCTGTCTTTATAGCGACCACCTATTTATGTATTAGCCAACCTGCCTGTAGTGGCCACGAAAAAGTGTTGCCCTGCAGTAAAAAAAGGAACAAAAATACTATGGAATAGGGGGCACTTTTGTTCATAAAGAGATGGAATATAGAGAGATGTACATACAGTCAAACCTGTCTTAGCGGCCAACTATATATAAATATTAGCCAACCTGCCTGTAGTGGCCACCAAAAGTGCGCGGAAAAAACAATAAGAAAACACAAAAATTTAACTCGGAAGCAAAAAGAAGAAAACAAATGAGAAAACAAAACACTTTTGAAGTGTGAAGCAAAAAGTATGAATATATATCCATTTAAACATAAACAAACTGCAAATGAAATTATATTCTGTTAAGGGGCTCTAATTATTACCCCTTCTCACAGGTGATGAGTAATAGTAGAGTTGAGGAAAGAAAAACAAACAAGAGAACGAGACATATTTGAAGACTGAAGTGGAGGAACATAAATGTTAGCAAACTTAAAATGCAATTATGTTCCATTAATTGGCTCTAATTATTACCCCTTCTCACAGATGGTGATTAATACATTGAGTCTAGACGTCAAATCTTTCATGTCTGAGTGCATAACGGTCATATTTCCTGCCCAAATACCCACTCTAATGAAGTCATCCCCCAAATGAATATTGCCCCCTTCCTTGGTAGGAATATTGCCCCCTGATTTGGAGTTCTGATTTGAATGTGATATTTCAACATATTTCAACGTGTTTGATGCTAAGTCCCTTATACCCATACCCAATGCTAGAAATTAACTGTTTTGCCTTGTAGCCTCGTCGGGCAAGTGAAAACTAATTTTTTACATTTCTATTTCTAAATCCTGAATCTGGTGACCACAAACCAAAAGAACATAACAAATTATCTTACCATTTAGTTTGCCCATTCAGGCCAGAAAATTAGGTCTATGGGGCCAGTGGAATATAGGATCAATTAAGTTTAATGGCCCAAAGTTAATTTGAAGTGGCCCTGGGCCAGCCGGTCTGTGCTAATTTCAAGCATTGCCAAATCACTTCTATTAGTACTTTCAAAGTACAATACCACTAATAGAATTCTCTACTGAGACGTGCCCACAGCATGACAAAAAGAATGGATTTTCTATGCACTTGAATGGAGCATCTATTCTCTTTGTCATGCCATGGGCACATCTCGGTAGAGAATGCCCAGGCGGCAAATGATGAGATAATAATCAAAACAATTTTCTCTGTTATTTTTTTCTCCATTTCTCAGAAAAATGAACTATGAGGTGGACCAGGAGGACCCGTTCCTACCCCCTCCCACATCCACAGCCACCCTGGAGAGGTTCAGGAGAAGAGGACAAGACTCCATCGACTCAGCATCGAGGGGTACGCCCCCGCCCATGGCACCTATCTCACCCACCAGACCACACTCATCGCACGGCTTTGGGTAGGTATTTTACTCTAAATATCTAAATATCCTGCGAGTCTTGAACAGTTCATAAACTGCTATTATGTGTTAATGAGATATAGAAAGTTTTAATTTTAATCTATTAGGAGAACAACAACCCATGCAAGCCATGTACAGATTCTTGTTATGTGTGAAGGAGATAAAGACAGTTTTCTCTAATATTGAGGAATGGGTACACCCCCACCCCTTCCCCTCACCCCTTCCTCATCAACAAGTCCACACATCTCCGGGTAGGATCAGTTGTCGGCCTTTCGAAGGGGCCTTCAAACTTTGTTACCAGTTTATGAATTGTTGTCATTTTGACTGCTTAGTAGCAATTAGATATTCATGTACAATAAAAATAAGTTTTGTTATTTACTTTTTTGTTTAGTATCATTTGGGAGATTTCTTTTCAGTTTATTCATGGTTTAAAACTGATTTAATATTCATTACTTTCTACTAACTCACTGTAGTAATCAGTAATATAGATTATAGTCATGTTCACAGTGTTATTACATGTTTCATTTATTTACAAATTTGTGTTAAAACACCAAATACCATTGCTTGTTTCTTCCGTATTGGAAAATGGGAAAAACAAAATTATATACTTTTTGGAACATGCATGAAATTAAAGTTTCACTTGAAATATACAGGATAGCATGTTCCATGCCTCAACTATTTATTCCATCATGTCTTTAAGATCAAAATGAACAATTGAATATCAAGATATTTTTTATTTAAGCTTCAAAATGCTCTGAATTAAACTAGGGTTGGCAGATAAAAATGTAGTAATTGATAGATTATATTTACCTGTTATATATTTGTGTGTAATTTGTAATCGTCGTCTGGTAAATGAATAAAACAAACACCAGTGTTTTAATTCCTGTACAGCTATTGGCTATCCTATATCCAAGAGGAGAATTAATTCATCTATTAATTCATGTTAATAATAAAACACTTTTAGAACAGCTATCTTCGGCTATCTATCCCATCTTCGATGTTTGTAGCTCTGTGTCTTTGTGACCTTTGACCCATGACCTTTCATCCACAGAAAACAGGTCCTTTATGATTTTAAACAAAATAATTTTAAAACATATCCAAGTCCTTTACATTTTAAATGAAGAAACAACATTTGTTTATGGGTCAGTAGGTCAAGTTATGCTCTGTTGTCTGTGTTCACCACAATTCTTTTTATTTCTGACTGACCTTTTACCCACCAATTTTTCTGTTATTGAAAAAAGCAGCATGTTTATTGATGTTCCAGTCTATTTGTTTATTTTGTATTATTTTATTTTATTACAGATTATTGATAAAAATGCCCGCTTTCAGCTAAAAAGCTTATTGTCAGCAGGGCTGTGAAAGACAAGTTGAATTGTTCATTTATTTGTATCTGTGTGACCTTTGACCCAACGACCTTTCACGCACAGAAACCTTTTGTTTTACACAAATCTAAAATATGTCCTAGCTTTACATTTTCAGCAAATTAAATTTAAACATGCCCTTTACATTAAATGAAGAAGAAAAAATTGAATCATTAATTTATTTGTAACTATCTGTGTGACCTTTGACCCCATGACCTTTCAACCCCACAGCCGGCCAGTTGCCATGCCATCTCCACCTAGATATCACAGATATGAACCGCAAGTATCCCAATACAAGACAGTGCATTGTGGGATTGCTGTGTCAAAGCATTATGTTATCATTTTGACGTTTCTTTTTGATATTGTGAAACAAGATTATATGGAACTTGTTATTAAGGTCAGCTGCAAATCTTTGGTAGAGTGAAACTTCTTTATAACGAGCACCTTTGGCCCATTGAATTTACTGGGCTGTATCTGGGCTTAAAAACAATAGAATACATACGACCTGGATCTGTGAAATTATGCTCTATATCAGGAACCTCATTTTAACAGAGCTCTTTATAAAGAGGTTCTCCTGTATTTGACTTGGGTCTATGGAGGATGTGTCCTATACCAAAATGAAATCCTCATCTTCAGTGTGGCTAATTCACTATCACAGATTGTCAAACATGAGGATGCTCCACTGCGGTTCGCCATTTTAAACGAGGCTAGTTGGTGCGCATTGCATAACACTAAGCCAGTGTGAATAACGCATCATGCGCAAGGGGTTCGCAAAATGGCACCGTCTGATTTACCAACCTTTAGAAGATTTGCAGCTGATTTACTTACATTTTCCATTGATAATCCGTTTGATCTCCAGTTCAGCCGTGAGCCTGTATTGTTAGTTGACCTCTTCTGTTAGTTCCATATTTACTTTGATATTTTCATCCACTTTTGTTTGTATATTTATTATTCTTTTTAGCATGCATATTTCAAATTGTTTTTCATCATTTTGATTTCACTGCAACTTTGATATATATTGCATGCTTGAATCATCATTCTCTGTATCTTGTTCAGCATGAGTGTTCTAGGATTCTGCCATGATGACGAGAAAAACAAAAGGTTCCCGAGGGAAAGATTCTAAAAGAGACAATTTGAACTTCTATGGGTGTAGTTTGCCCTCCGTTGCCCCCAGCCCCCCCCCCCCCCCCCCACATCCCTGCAAGTTCTTAAACTTAAACCTCAATAGAAAATTGGTGGGTGATTAGTAGAATAAATGCTATATATTTACATTAGTCCCTTGCAAGATTCTACTAGGATAGAAGGCTTATGCTCATAGTTGATTCTCATTGTATTACTCGAAAGATAAGTTAGTAGATAAGCAGTTTTCAGCAGTTACATTTTTCTTAAAATAAAAATGTACAACTACATTTATCTTTGTACCAATTATACTTAGTATAATTCTTCAAAAATCTTGGTTGTAATACAAATGGATTTTTATTGATTTGAGTATTTGATAAATAATTTGAATTCATTCCCCACCATAGCATGGTATTGGTATGCAGAATTTGTTCTCTCTTTTTTTACAAAATGCTTCATGAAATAAAAAGAATACTAACATTAATTAATGTCTATGCGCATCTTGAAGAAAACAAATTCCAGTAAGTTAGTTAATTAGATAATAAATTAAATAATCCTTGTTTTATTAGTACAAGGTAAGAGTTTAAGGCATGAATTTTCTCTCAAATTGTCATGTTTCCAATGATTTAAGAAAGATGGACTGTAATTTTACACAATCAACAAAACTCATGTGCCTTAAATTCCTAAACATATCAAGTACATACTTACTGGCATGGTCACAATTTTATAGTTCACAAATTAAAATGGTCTACTTGAAAATATGGTTACTTGGTAGCATTTTATAACGGGCTTTGATTAAACAGTTATCTTACTCTCTCCTTTTTATCTCTCTATCTTTGTACTTCTTTATTCTCTATTTTCTCTTATATTTCTTATCTTTGCTTTCTCTGTTTCTCTTCTACTTTTATTCCCTTCCTCTTATCTGTATATTTTCTTATCTTTTCCATTCTGACTTTTCTCTCTCTCTCTCTCTCTTTTCTTTCTTTCTTTCTTTCTTTCTTTTGTTCTCTATATTTTTTTCTTTTATATTTCTTTCTATTTCTTTCTTTCTTTCTTCCTATCTTGTCTTTCTTTCTTTCTTCCTATCTTGTCTTTCTTTCATACCCTCTCTATCTTTCTTTTCATTCTCTTTATCTATCTCTCCCCTCTCCATCTTTCTCTTGCTCTTATTTTGTCTTCTCCCCCACAGTCCCTATGATATGCTGAGTAACCCTGGGCGCCCCCAGCCCCAGGGGGGCCGAACGTCCTACGTCTCCCACCAGCGCGACAGTTTTTTGGAAGACCCCGCTTTGCAAAGGGTCTCCTATGATTCACCCCCTCCCTCAGTGAGTCTCTCGTCTGCTTGATTATTTGTTTGTTTGTCTGTTTGTTTGTTTGTTGTTTATTTGTTTGTGTTGTTTTGTCTTAATATATCGTTTGTTGAGAAAGAGAAGGGTGCTAGCCATAGTCGTACTCGGGATTTTTTCAAGGGGGTGTTTTACTTTTAGCATCATTCTGTGGCGTAGTTGGGATTTGTTTGAATACCTAACACAGTAATTTTTTTCGCCAAAGGGGGGGTGTTTAACACCCCTTTCAGTACGCCCATGGCGCTAGCTAAGTTACTTTTTGTAATGATAATAAATAGAAGATATCATTCTTATATAGCGCATTTCCAGTTACAAACCGTTCTAAGCGCTTTACAACCTCTCCAATGTAATAATAAAACTATAATAAAAATAAATATGCCTACAAGTTTCTTTTAAATATGTCTACTGTGGGAGACAACCAGCAAACTTTGGAGATAGTCATGTTTAAAGTTTGGGAGCCCTGTAGAAACCCAATTTTAAAAGCTCTCTTTTATTTTGGATGAATCATATTTCTAGAAATAAGAAATAAATATTCCCTGAAAATTTCGCATCACATACAGAAGGCTCCAACCGACTCTTATGATACGCAGAACTCAATTTAGCCAAAAGTCGACTTAGCGCCCTTCTCACTCTGACCCAACGATACTGTTTTAGCTTTAAATGTTTAACTGTTTGTTGGTTGGTTTATCTGCTGTAGTTTTTTTTCTTTGGTGCGTAACGCTGTAAATGTTCTATAGTTCACTTTACATTCGCTTTATTACTGACACCGACGTATTCATCTGTCACCAATATTTAGTTCATGTATTCAAATGCTGCTTCATTTAATTTGATTGTGTGTAGTGAAGGTTATTTATAAAAAAAAAAAACTTGAGTACTGGGGGGTGTTGCATAAATAGTTGCAAAAAATGAAATGTTGAGATTAATCGCAAGTCAGAAAATGCACCTAAATGTGCACATCTGATTGGCTCAAATGTGCATATTTTCTGGCTTGCGATTAATCGCAACTTTGCGATCGATCGCAACTCTTTATGCAACACCCCCCTGGTCGAGGTTATAAAAGTTGCACAAAACATGCTTTACATCCTAGAAGATGAAGAAATATTGATGAAAGACAAAAAAATGTTTTGATGGGTCAATCTAATTGTTTGACAAAATCCCAATTCTTTATTGAATTGCATGATCGCGGATTCCATTACCATATATTTGTGCAGTGTGTTTTATTACATTTTCATACTTTGCTTTGAAATGTTGTATGTTTGTCCCTCGCAATTGTATAACAGTGCTTATAATTTACATAAATTTAATTTGCATAATTTTAAGTATGGCATATAAGACGGAGAACTTTTAAAGTAACTTAATTTTTTGAAGCTTTGTATTCAAAAGTGAATATACTCAAAATAAATGTTTTGTGAACTAAATAGAAAATAATAGAAAAACAAATAAACATTACCAAATATGAGTAACATCTCATCAAAAGAAGACAGTAGTAATGCTATTTTGTATTTATGCATTCCTCAGAGTTTTATGCAAGAATTAAGCAGAAAGCCAGAGAAGATCAGAGCAGGACATAAATGTATGAACATGAAAACATGTTTGCACCATTTTGGATAAATGTTTGAATAAATGAAATTGGAATTTAGTGAAATTAGGAAAGTGAAATCCTTTTGGTAACAGGAGATTAGATTACTTTGTTGGTTTATAAGCAATTCATTATTTACCAATTAAGATAATTGCGATATAATCTGCTGAAAAGTAAATAATACCTACAAATTAGATAATTTTAATCATACATGTATCTTCAAAACCATATCTTGATTCAAAATCAATAAGGTTTCATTTAAAAGATAATATTTTGTATTATATGATGGAAGCTTCATCTATAAAATGACAAAAATTGCTTTATTGGCATTATAACTCTAAAACTCCGGAATAAAGTTCATTGAAATCATTGTGCAGTAATTTTTCTATATTTGTCTATATTTGTGCCGTTTTTCTGTCCTGTATGCCTTGTCTTTATTTGTTTCTGTATGGTGATATTGTTGATGGTTTAGTAATTAACTATTTACCTTTCCTTCATTTGTTTGTATCCACATGTCTTAATTATAAGACTAGTATGGCTAGTTACAAATTACATGTGTCTTTTGCTTTTCCTTAATTGCCTATAGTAATAAAAACATAATTACAGTTTATAATACATTCATAACTGTACATTTTGCCATTGTTTTACAAGTTCTTGAAATTGGACACAAAAAGTCATATTCGATCTCCTCGCAAATGTTATTGAATTAAAAAGTCACAAACTATAATTCATAATTAATCTTCATTATTAAATACAGTTTCAATCATTTATAACATTAATTTGTATCTCCCGTTTGATTTTCGCTACGCAGTATACCATGGCCATGAGAAGGGACCCGAACAGAAGGCAGGAAGCGAACGTGAACCGATCGTCGGATGAGGACGTCAACAACCAGAGTAGAAACCGACTTTCTGCCGGCACGGCGAGCCTCGTTTGACAGTGGCTAATAGAGCAGACCTAGCCCCTTGCCTTTCAGACTCAATGACGGACAATTTAAAGGACAGAACACTTTAATCACTGTGTAGTCCCGCGTATAAGAATATCTGTTATGTTCCTACAAAGAGCTTGTCGGCTTTAACCTCCGACCTCATTTGATGATGGATACTAGGGCAAACCTATCCCCTTGCCTTTCAAACTCAATGACGAACTATTAAAAGGAATGAGCACTTTGAATGCTGTGTATAGTCCCACATATAAGAATGTCTGTTATGTTCCCATGAAGAGCTGAGGTCAGAAACTTAGTGTGGTCCCACATATAAGAATATATGTATGTTCCTATGAAGAGCTCAATCAAGTCACTCAGAAGTCTTATAATTTCTCAGCTAAAATAGGAACTAACTGTTGGCTTAAACCTCAAACTTTTTTCAAGGTTGGCTGCTGCACCTAGTTTCTTTACGTCAACATTAACCTAATGGACTAAAGTCATGTAGCTGTGTGTAGTCCCACATATAAGAATATCTGTTATACAGATGCACCAGGAGCATTTTCACCAGACCCAGGTACTCATTTATACTTATGGGTCGGGAGCTGCAACTTGAAATACGTATTTTGCTTAACCCGTTCAGACCTGGTCCCAAAAATGTTCGAGCTGTTGTCTTTGGAGTATACATGTTATAGCAATATCAAATCATCTTCAATGGAGTAAAGAGATAAATGCCTTGGCATTGATATGTGTCAAAGGTCCAGACCCAATAATTGGAAGTCAAGCACCCCTTTGGATGCCTCCACAAGCCTCCACATCGGATGAGAGAGGACTAAGCATCTCTGAGCTTGTGTTTATATCGACTGCAGCTATGTTCATAAAGGAGTATTGAATCCACAGCCTAGCTGCTCATTGGGAGTCACCAAGAGGAAACCACTAGACCACACTGACTTGTGTCATTTACTTAGGAATATATGCCTAATTCTTATCATAAACACATCCCATGTGCATACGAGGATGTGAACCTATAACCCACTTACTGTGTGTTTACAGGAGAGAACCACTAGACCAATTCTCAATTACTTTAATTCTTTGTTGCCCATTCACACACATGAATTGCAAACATAGACATCTATAGGAAGATTTGAACCTGCAGACCAAGGACCACTAGACCAAATCTTAATGATTGTGGAACTTGCACACCAGCGTAAATACAAATGTACCAACTATTTACATATGAAAATGTTTTTACTCATCTGAGAGGATTTGAATCTATAATCCTATCTTTAAGAGTCAAAAAGTGATGACCACTAGACCAAGCTTCACTGACTTTGTTACATACACAATCATGCATACCCATTGTAACATCTTGTAATAGCCTTTGGGGATTTGAACCCTGAACCCTCTCTTTATGAGTCACCAAGTGTGGACCACTAGACCAAACTTCACTGACTTTGTGTATTAATACTTACAAAGGAATGCATGTCCATGTAATGCCCTCCGCACACAGAGCCGACTCGACCCGATCGAGCAGGTTTTCAGTCGGTTCAGCTCAGTATACGTTGCTTCAGGACTCCTTTTTTGCCGGTCAAGAGCCAGTCAGAGATCATTCAAGGTTGATTCAACATGTTGAATCGGCTCCGACTGAGTGAAACCGACTGATCGGGTCCAGTCGGCTCTGTGTGCGGAGGGCTTAACATGTCTTGCTAGCCTTGGGGGATTTGAACCCACAACCCTCTCTTTAGGAGTCACTGAGTGATGACCACTAGACCAAGCTTCACTGACTTCATTTACTTGTTGAGGCATATATGCCCTCTGAACTTTATGACCTTACACAAGGGGTTACTCTGCTTATTCTTAACAAAGTTATATTTTCAAATTCTTTCCAGATATACATGTACATTTGTTCGTGTATATGGATGTACATATCAAATGTTCTTCTTTTTTAAACTTGTGGAAATTGTACCGTACAACTTGCAGTCTTTTTGAAGCTTTCATGAGATATATATATTTGTACATTTACAGGTACATGGATATATAAAACATTATTTTCAGTTCCGTGCAGAAAATATACATTTTGTACAACTGTCACTATTTTTGGAAACTTTCAAGAAATGTACATGTATGTACGTACTTGTACCTGAATATATGGAAATTATACATTTGTACAACTGGTACTATTTTGGGGAAACTTTCAAGAAATGTACATTTATGTTGATTTCGTACTTGTACCTGAATATAGAAATTATACATTTGTACAAGTGACACTATTTTTCAAACTTTCACATGAAAAAATATGTACATTTGCACATCATGTACACAGATATGTAAGATCTTTCTTTTTTACTTAGTGTGGAAATATATTTGTACAACTGGCAAGATGTTAAGATCTTCTTCGGTAGTTGATGTAAATATACATTGTGCATGTAATTCATGTGTAATACACAGAAAAAAAGTTGGATAACTCAGAGAAATATACTGTATACCGTTGCTCATGTACAAGGCGCTGTTTACAATTGTCAAGCTTGAACATACAATGTAGGTAAAATTATATCTGCTCTGTTGCTCATATGTTATTTCTGAGAAGAAACAAAATCACAGCTAGGGACGACTGTGGATTTGCAATTTGCTCTTTCAATCTGTAACTATTTGCCAAAGGTTGCTTTGTGTGTGTACAGTTGGATTTTGTATCAAAAATCTTTTTAGGCATCCATTTTTTCACCATCCCCTGGTAACCCAATGCATACAATGTACATTCACATCCACATTCACAACCGTATGATTAAATTAAGCCTTCTAAAATCATGTCACTTTACATAATTGATTTAGTCTATCTAAGAGATAAGTTTATGACCCAAAGACTAAATTTTGACCAAGGCTGACCTTTTCTTTATAGCAGAGTTGATATAATCTACAAAGTGTTGTTACGTTAAATGCAAGAGATAAGCTCAAACATATGTGGAAGTAATGCAAGCAATTTTACATTAGTATTTCATTTTTAAATACAAATGCATACAAACTTCTCAAAGCGTGCATATTGCTAATACATAAATGTAGATAAAAAGCATACTTCATACTTCATAGGTTGGATTTCCTCTATTTTTAATGGAAATAATACATTCCTTATGTACTTTCTTGTGAGACGAAGCAAACATATATTTACTCAGCAACTGCGAATATACAATTCATAATTTTTGTAAACAACAACACAATTGCCACAGTATATATATACATCGTATTAGATCTTGATGAGAACGAAGTGTAAATAATGCATATTGTATCAAAATGGATGTTAAGAATATGGAATTATAATCTGCACATTTATACATACAGTGTAAATAGTAAAAGTGTACATGTAGATATTAAATATGTTTATACATTTTCATTGGTATTTGTAGATATATTTTACATTGTAAGATTACAATACAGATGTCTATTTACATACAAATTCTTATTACTCATTATTAAAAACAAATATAATGGCCTAAACATATATCTACTTCTAACTATTTTTCTATTTTCGGAGGAGGGATATGTGGCAAATATACATTCAATCATGATATATTTGGTATTAAAATTAACTTTTTAAACTGAATAATCCTCAAAGGAATCTGGATAATATATATTTGTTAAGTGAAATGTTTTTTATACTACTATTTAAATGATCCACATATGTCAATTATAAGTATCGTAATCTTAAACTTTTGATCACAATTCTAAATTATGATTGTTATGAATCACCAACACATATGAACTTTCATGTAAAATTTAGCATATTTCATTATCATTTAAAATGTAATTAATTTGTCAAAGAATTCGAACAAAATAGTAAAATCAGTATGGAAGGTTTTTTGATTAGGAAACTTACATGTATATAAATACATTATGGTGCTGATATGAATTGCCTTCTTGGTCTAAGTAATTTTAAAGGTATTTTTTTTATCTTTCCTCTGTAAGTGGTTATGACAAATTAGTTAATGTCCGATATTGTCAGTTAACACTTTATTAAGTCAGTTGTGTTGATGTCTTGTTAAGTACTTTACATGTATCAATGAGAGATGAGTTCATTGAGTAACCTAAACATATGTAAGTTTTTTTGTAATTGTTTCAGGAATCTTCAAAGAATTACTCAAATTTTTTGTTTACAAGGTATTGTCTCAAAAATGTTGTTAAACACTGGCAGTGTGGCGGATATTTATATACAAATGTTTCTGACCTAAATTGTTAATCATATGAATATGAAACACCAGTACAGATGGAATCTTCATGCATATACATGTTTATTCATCAATAATAGTAACAGTTTTGATTTATATTGTGCCTAATGTGATACAAGGTCATCTCTTTAAAGTGATTTCCACTATCATTACCCCAGTCATAGGATACAATGCAAGCCTGCACACATTGTGTGCACCATCTCCACTCCCTGGGGAGCATTGCTTCCAATCGGCTCATGGGCATTGAGAAGATCATTCACATAAAGGCTAGAGCTACTATCCATAGAAAGTTCTCAATGGTAATTTTCCCCATTAATAAGAACAGCAACAAATAATTTTTTTCCATATACTAAATTTGGACCGAATTAAAAGCTTTCACAAATTTTAGTAACACATAACTCTATTCCGTACCAGTAGAATAATTCCATTTCCATTTCCTATTAAAGTTTTGATAAGAAAAAAACATTCCAATAGATTTCCCTTATTTCTACCACCATCACACTCTCCCCACCCCCAAATCGCTTCCAACACACAAACCCTAGTGATTTAATACATTTTTGTTTGTGAGCTGAGCTTACATATTGTTCTCAAGATCTGAAATTGTGTTCTTTGGGTGTCTTAAATTTTCTTTTTTTGCACTTTTTTGTTTTGCTTTTCTTTTTGTGAGATTTTCATCGTGTATTTTATTTCATTTTCATGGAAATTGTAATTTGTTTGTACACACGATTGTTTAAACAGACACCTGTATGAATTGAAGTTCTTTAATTCTAGTAAACCAGTCAAATTTGTAAGGTATAAGCTTGTACAGTGTTTAAAAACAAACTTATCTGTAATTTCTACTCTCAACTTTTTTAACAACAAAAACATTGCTGCAGTTTCTGTATAGCTATTTTTTTCAACTATTATTAATCAGTCTTTGCCTCTTAATATGTGCAATGCTACCTCTTGGTTTGTTCTTTTTTCTCTTGCTGTAAAAAACAAAAGAAATAGATAAATTGTGCAAATTGGGGAGTGCCTTTCCCGATAGCTGCTTAATACACTATATATTGGACCAATCACATTTCTGATTTCTTCTTTCTGGGGTAAATTGATGTGCATAACTTATCTTTCCTTGATGTTTTGGTGTTATTCTCAAAAATTGTTGCTTACTCGGACAGTGCTAAATGTACATTATCCAAACTTGCGTAGGTTCTGCGTTTTATCTGTTTTGACAAGATAAAGTTAGTAATTTGTGTATAATGGAGTTCTTTTCGTATGCAATGCACATCACTTCTTTGTGCCAAAAGTAGTCATTTACAGTTCTATTCATATTTGTGAAACTTGTCTTTGGTTTTAACGTAAATAATCGGGCAGTGATAAATGAATTTTGTGTAAGTTCTTCGCATTATTTGGGGGGGGGGCAAAATTGTGCATCACCAACTTCGTGCCAAAATACATGAAAATAATTACAGTTCTGGTCATTTTTTTGTTTAAATCTATATTTGAGTACATTAACGTTATTGTTTTACTCTTTCTATTTTAACACTGCTTCTACTATTATGTGTGAGATTTAATTCAAAACATGGTTTATATTTGACATTATAAACTTAGGTGCACTTTCAATGAATACAATTACAAATAAAAGTTCTCTAGACAATCATGCTGATTAACTGAAAATATATTCTTTCATTTCTTGTTTTTATCGATAAAATTTGCTTGCTGATGTTTGTTTCTATTGGCTCACATTTGACTTGATGTACTTGTGATGGCATAACAAAAAAGAATCTATTTATTTGACCAGGAACCCCTCCTGTAGAAGTATTCTCATTAGAATTCAGCAAACATTTCATCAGCTATATATACAGTCATGTACTAATAATATGTTTCTTTTATGGGCAATACAACTTTGCAGCAATTAAAATGAAGAAAAAAAACATCTTTTAAGCGATGGATTTGCATTTAATGTTTTAGTTGCATTTAATCATGATTCATTTAGTAACAAGCCCAGAGTATAAATTTAATGCAAGATATTGACCATAATATATCAGGCCTTCCAACCAAAGAAATAATATATTGGTCTCATACAATTTATTTCAAAAGAAATGATGTAAATGTTCTTCTTTTTGTATGATGTACATGAAATGTTGTATTTCTTTGACAATGGTTTTATTTCAGTCAATTTTGCCTATGATAATATATTTGCATCTTGCTGCTAAATGGTTGATAACTATGTATTGTTTATTTGTATATAATGATAAGACGTGCAGTAAACAGAAATGTTATCTTTTTTCTATGCTTTCTTCTCTATCTGCTTTTCCGAGTTCTGAAAAGCATCTGATGTACATGTAGCATCTCTAAGCATGTTTACCCATCAAGGACGATTGCCCACATAATTGTGGTTTGGTAGTCCGACATTTGAGCAAGAAGATTTAAGTTTTATTAAATTTACAAGGAGAAAAAGTATAAATCTCTTTTATTTGAGCCTAATTTGTTGATACTGTACCTGCTTTCATTATTTTTGTAATGATTTTTAATAGTGCATAGATCGCTATAATTTAGGAAAACACATTTTCAAATCAGATTTTGTTGTTCAAATTGGCAACTTCATGGCAAACCAGTTAATGTTTTTCCTCAATTTTAATGAATTAATACTTTCCGGCTACCGTAAAACTCCGTGTATAAGACGCACTCGTGTATAAAACGCACCCCCAACTTTCTATTTTAAAAAAAAAAAAAAACTTTTTTTTTTTTTTTTTTTTTTTTAGAATATTTTTTTTTCATGAATATTCATATATTCATGAGGTAGCAATGCTCATTAAATATGCAAAATACTAAATTCATTAATAACTTTTTTGTTGAGAAAAATGTATAACCACTGTTTAACAAATTGAATATTAAACGAGTGCTGCTATTCATGAATATCTGAATATTCAATTAGTAGCAGTGTTACTGCTTAAAAACTTGCATTTTGTTTTGCTAACCACTATAATTTATGTAGGAAAAAGATATATTTTGATAAATGTTCCCCCTTATATCAAGCTCTCGTCATGCCCTAGACCAGTTTAATATGCATTAAACATGACTACCGGCTGTCCCCAAACAAAATTTCTAAAAAAAAATTTTGTTTTTTTTTTTTTTTTGTTGGCTGTACCTGTGTATAAGACGCACCCCCCACTTTGAAAATTTTCCGACGGAAAAAAGTGCGTCTTATACACGGAGTTTTACGGTATATTATTTTGATGCCATTAAAAGGTAGCAAAATATGAGGAGTTGCCAATTTGATTTGGGAAATAATGATCAATTTTGCCTGGAAAGGTAGCAAAATATTAGGAGTTGCCAATTTGATTAGGGAAATAACGATCAATTTTGCCTTGAAATAGCTCTCGTCCTGGATGGGTCAAATGAACAGCAAGCATTGAATCATGTTTGTAATTAGAGATAATTACAGATCAAATCTGGATGAAATAGGGGCACTTTTTTTGTATGCTTTAACCATTATCATGCATAATCAAATGAAATAAAATAAAATATAAAACGTATGAACTTCATTTCACTTGTGTAATGTGTCCTAATTTTCAAAATGAAAATGAGCAGAGAAAGTGCGTCCGTGCTGATTTTTGTTTGTTAGTTTTGTTGAATTATTAACATGAGGTCTGGTCGTAGCGTATATCCAAAAATGTAGTATCTGGGCCTGTTTCATAACACTTTTTCAATTGTAAATATCCAATTATTGTAACTATAGTAGGTCAATAGCCAATCAGCATGGAGCATTTTAGTTGTTGCCATGGTAGTTACAATAATTGGACATTTACAAGAAAGCTTTATAAAACAGGGCCCTGATCTTTTGATTTGGTATACCGTATGTGTAAAATCGTTTTTATCTAGACACTCGCACATTTTACCAAGCTTCTATTCTTTGTACATGAATAGGGTGATCAACCTTTTTAAGTAAACTTTCTTGAAATTGGGTCAGGATAATTCATGAAAATTAATTCAGCACGCAAAAGGTTAAAGTGATCCATTAACTGTGTGTAATACAAAACTAAACAAATGTCTTGGCAGTTTTCACATTTCTCCTGTACCTTGTTGCTTGGCTTATGCTAACAGAAGAATGAAATGGGTTTTGATTTTTCAAATCTCTTCTTAATTATGGAGATATTCATGAATTAATTGAAAAGACCCTGAAAATTAGAAACTCGGGAGAAATGCAAGAACTTATTTGCTTGCTCAGGGATTTCAAAACAATTACTGCTTGTTGAAGGTAGAAAATGATAATGGTTTTAAATTAATACACTTGTTTAAGATTTAGTTTTTGTCTCCTAATATGTCCTTGGTCGCACATCATACACCCCTGTCAATAGTCAATAGTTTTAGACCCTGCTTAACTTGTTGATTCCCCCTATGCTTTTGGCCCTCTATATGGCGACTAGAGTGAACTGTGCCAACACCAGTGATCTGGACCAGCAGGACGCAATTAGCCAGGCCCCATATTCATGAAAGGCTTACCCAGCTAAACATAGTTGGGGACTAGGAAAACAGTCTGTTGCTCAATAAACTGCGCATTTAAAATACAGTTAGCAAGGAACTAAACTAGCAGGGTTACATGAATATGGGGCCTGATCACTGCTGTTGGCACAGTTCATTCTCGTTGTCGGCATATAGCAGGCTAGAAGCGTAGGGGGGATTAATCAGTTCATCAGGGTCTAAAACTAGACTACCCTGTCACTTGAGAGTAGACTATACGGGACACATACACATTGCTGCAATACACTCACACTTTCTCTCACAATTGTCCGTCCCTAAAGATACAAAACACAAAATTAAAGCTGATCATTTGTAAATCTGTAGTTCTAGTTTCAACATTTTAATTTTCATCTGATTTGAAGAAGCCAATGTATTTACAAATAGTAGTCTTGCTTCTCTTGCATATAAATAGACAAAAATCCCCTCATCACTCACGGATGGGTGATAGACAACAAATTTCATTTTCAAATGTCATAATTCATTCATTATTGCTACAAATTGTCAATGTAAAAACTAAAAATAGACTCCAACAGCATCTAACCTCTATCGTAATACAATGTAGTTTGAAAAATATATTACTATTTACAGATTTTAAATCTTTTCCAATCCTACCACAGCATAGTTTTGTTTTGTTTCGTTTTTTGAATTCACACTATGACATATGTCTTTTTGTAAAAGATACACCAAGTACCACTTTTTATTTGTTGCCATGGGTAATGGTTCTAAACAATGTCGGGCAAGCCAACAAAAAATGTGTGACCTTGCGGATGCTAAGAAGGCAATCGGCCAGCTCCAACCCACTAAACAAAGTCCAAATCCAATGACAAATATTTTAAAACCATTACTATGCTATAACAAAGGTGATGTCATTAATAACACACTCTATAGTATCTCCTTTCAGAGTAATGTTCCCTGCGTTCTATTAAAGGACATCATACAATAAGAGCACAACATATCAAACATATTCCGTCCTCTTTTTTTTTTTACAAAGGAACATTTTTTAAATGCGCTTTAAAAAATTGCTTTAATTTCTTATCAAATACCACTTCAAAAGTAATTTAAGTACCGAATCTCATGACAACGCATTGCAAATTGACAAAAGGAAATTGTAATAGCAACTGTGTTAATATCTTTTTTCGTAACAAGGACAAGTCATATATGATCATCATTCACATAATAGCGTGTGAGAACTAACCATATCATATTTGTTTTGCTAGGCATGACCTTTCATAAAAAAAGAAAAACAAAACAAATACAATCTTTTACTAAAAAGGGGTGGGGGGATCGGAACACAGTAAAATATGAAGGGATAGCTATAAAAACCTATTATCTATTGCTACAAAAGTAACCCTAATACAAAACATTAAATCAGATATTGCAGCATTATTTAATACCATGTACATATCACTGAGCTGCAGTACATGAGTTACCTTAGTTTATAATACACTTCAACTTTAACACTTTCAAGTAGGGATGCTTAAGCCCATCTCACACTACAGGATCTGAGTCCGATCCAATGAACCACTAAGGATCTGAACTATTATACTACATGCTTTAAATATGCACCTCTTGCTTTAGTTCAGATATGCAGTAGTTGGTCAGATTGGAATCGGATCATGATCTGATCAAAAGACCGACTAAGGATCTGAACTATACTACATGCTTTAATTATGCACATCTTGCTTTAGTTCAGATATGCAGTAGTTGGTCAGATTGGAATCGGATCATGATCTGATCAAAAGACCGACTAAGGATCTGAACTATACTACATACTTTAAATATGCACCTCTTGCTTTAGTTCAGATACACAGTTGTTCGTTAGGAGCGGAATCGGAATCGGATTGTGCTATGTGGGCAGTGGGCTTTATATGCATATGTTTTTGAGCATGCAGTTTAGGTGCTACAAAATGATGTGATAAATATCAAAATTAGCATCTTATGTTCACGATGATGATGATGATTGGGGTGGAGATAACAATGACGGTGATAGTGAAGACAAGTATAATGATGATGGGAGCTAGGCCCAATGCACACAGAGCTGACTCGACCCGATCCGACTGGTTTTTCAGTCAGGCTAGAGTCGGGCTTAATCAGTTGGAGCCGATTTAACATTTTGAATCGGCCTGACTGGTTTCCGACAAACATACTCACATACTCACAAATATTTCTCTAGGAAACATAACAAAAATATCAGCCATGATGTACCATGGAAACAATATCATACTTGCAATCTGAACACATTTAGTAACTGATAAAAACCCCTGTTATGTCGCTTAAAGAAACCAGTTGAATGGTTGACATATTTTTGGTTTAATTCCTACTCACAGATATTATCCTAGTAAACAAAACATAAATATCGCATATGACTTTAATACCACGGTAACAATTTTACACTTGCATTCAGATTCTGAACACCTTATTAAATATTGGTAAAAGAATTTTATAACTGTTAAAGATAAGTCAAAATAAAGAGCAAGTAAAATTCATAAATCATAAAGGGCATCTTCTAAGAACATAAAATCTGTAAAATGTGTAAAAGAAAGTCCCATTAAAACATCCAGCAGACCTCTAGCCAATATCTGAAAGACTTTCATACACACACTCTCCCACACACATAGATGTACACAGTCCTTTGCAAATTTGATCGCAATAAGATCAGTATTTGAAGGGGTTAAATGCAAAAACCGATAATCCCATTTTTAAAAATAATTCAAGATAATTGCCATTAAACCTGCTGTAAAACGATGAAAACTACTAGAAAATGTGTGATAATTGTTATGTCTTTAATATACCCCAATATGCAATGAGTAAGGTATCATTTCAAAGAAACAAAGGTCCTGAGTTTGATTTTTTGACCACGGCACAATTTTGTCCTTCAGCACGGCACATTATCCACATTTGCTGCTCTCAACGCAGGTGTAGTAAATGGGTACTTGGCAGGAATTCATGTCTTTGAAATGCTTGCCCCATCTTGGCAGCCCAGCTAAAGCCAAGGTTATAATGCTCAGAGCGCTTTGAGACCTTGGTGATAAAGCGCTATATAAAAATGGACTATTATTATTATCAAGACAACATTTTATGCTATATGATGGTACTTTTTATCTTTAAAATGGTGTTTATCGGTTTTTGCATTATAAAATCTCCATTTGCAAATCCCCTCACTAACCCTTCAAGTTTTACACTCATCAAGCACTCAATCCACTTTATAGTATCATACACATGTAGTCATATATCAATTGATCCCTCATACATGTATGTGTGCTTCTAATTCTAAATCAGAGCAGTTATCCCGTGAGAAATTATAATACACTTTTAAATTGTTGGTTGGTTGGTTACTTTTTCACAGACGCGTTCAATTAATTAAGATTATTTACGTCAGGGACCACCTTTTATCATCACCATCCGAGAGACCAAGTCTGGGTTCGAACCCAGGTCCAGAACCACTAGTCTAGTACATCTCTTTACCTCCACATTCAAAGTGAAATTAAGCCCAAGTCAAACGATTCAACCTACAGTTAACCATTTGAAAAAAGTCTTTCGACACAAAAGCAAAGTAAATGACTTAAAATGGAAGCTACTGTTTCACCCAAAATGTCTTCCCTGAAGTGACAATGGTTGAGCGGTCAGTTGAAAAAAAACCCTTAATGACTCAGGCTTAAGTGAACCACATAAGTGTCCTAAATTAACATTTGATGACATAAATGGTACGCTGGGGTACCAAACGAAAATCCGCCATTTTGTTTAATTATTTATTTATTTTTTAGGGTTGTACCGGGGTATAGCGTGCATACAAGCACGCGCTGCACTGCATGCACAACGCAATACGGTTGTCGAGTGGACACAAGATGGCGCTACACAACGCGGGATACCGGGGTACAACGGTACCCCGGGGTACTGCGTGTGTCATCATTTGTGAGATGCATCGTTGAATGAGTGAACAGCGATTGCCCTGGCCACATTCTTTCAAAAAAACATTGTTTCTAGCCTATCGAGATTAATTTGAGGTTTAGAGCCAATGATTGCAATCACTTGGGTTTTTGACTGGACCAGTTTTCGAGACCATCAGTCATGTCCTGATACAGTCAAACTTGCCTTAGTAGCCACCTGTCTATAGCAGCCAACCTGCCTATAGTGGTCACCAAACATGATCCCCAGCAGAGATAAACAATGTTATGGAACCTGTCTGTAGAGGTCACCTGTCTACATTGGCTACTTTTCTTGTTTCCCTTTGGTGGTCACTTTACACAGGTTTGACTGTAACAACAAAACAAAGGTTCTTGCGTTGACTTCAATCTGCTGATTATTTACGTCAACTTATCACATCATTAATTAAACAATGTGAAAAGGGGCTTATACCGTAAACCGTGATGTCTTTGGACACAATTTCATTTTAAAGTTGCTCTCTTATACCTTATTTGTTTTTTTCTTTTAAAAGAATATTTCATAGATTTCTGGTAAAGCATATGACAACATTTTCCCTAGAAAAGTTTTTAAATACTGGATTAAAGAGCAAACACACAACCATATCTTGTCCAAAATCACGCCACTCTCTGTCCCATCAATGAGGTCATAGGACTTCATGTACAGTCGATTATTCACTGTAATCTGTTATAATTTTGAGGTCGTATATAGGATATATCTGTGGCTATCAAAATGCACTTTTTTACCGTACTAAACCGACACACCTAAAAGCAAGATGAGGTATGATTCTGTTCTATAGGACGAAGATTCTGAGCTTGCGTTAACTTGAAGTCGGCGCCTCTCCTTCTAACGCCGGTACTTGGCCATCCAGGACAGGGGAGATGAACCTCGCCACATCGTCATCAGTGACCGACGCGTACATCGTGATGAACTCATGCTCCTGAGGAGGAGAAGATGAAAATGAATAATAATAGTCCAGTTGAGATTATCAGAGTTCATAATCCAGAACCATATCAAGTGGTCTAATTGTTTTTTTATACATGTTTTCTCTTCCTAAGTCTATCAAGTAAACATGTGCAAACATAACTTGATCCAGAGGAAAATAAATTAAGTGTGTGTTTACAGAATTTGTATAAAAATTATCATGCGTAAGAAAAGTCAACATTATTTTCAAGAACATAATTATCATTAATTAAACTGAGTAGTGCTCAAATTGCGATGTGGTAAAGAGATCCCTAGTTCAAAACTAGGGTACGCCTTTTAAATGTGTCATTTAACAAAATAATTAAAGTGATCTGGTAACTTTATATGGTTTTTCAAAAAGTGATATTAGACTTCAATCATAAACCAATATAATTGAAAGATTCTTCTGAATGATATGAACAGTTTCATGGAAAAAGAACAATGTTTACCTAGCGAAAAAAAAAATAGTGAAATCAATGTCATATTTGATTGACTACTGCCCTCTATATTTGAATACATTTGTAAAGCGTTTCAGAGCACATTTTCCTTTCAATCATTAATATTTGGTGGCCCGAACCAGAAACAGGTGGCCCAAAACATTCATAAAGTCATTCAAATTTTGTTGCCCAATAGGGCAAGTAAGTTCAATGCCTAAAAGTCAATATTGGTGGCCCCAGGTCATAGACCAGTCCTAATTTTGAGCTTTGTCTAAATAGATAGGGAGGAATCTGAATATGCCACTGCCACTATTCAATATCAATTAATTTGAGCGCCAGGAGTGTATTAATAATAATAATAATATATAGCATTTATAGAGCGCCATGTATCTAGGTGCCCTATTCAGAGGCGCATTATTACCCTTGTTCATCAGGTACAGTTCAAACCCACACAATTATATTGTGCACCATCTCAACTCCCAGGGGAGCATACTAGCTCAAGCTGCCCAACGCATTGTGTTAGAAATGACAGCACTCTATAAGAGGCCATTATTATTATTGCTATTATTTGTGTCATACTTACTAGCAATTTTGAATATGAAGGCCTTTCTTTGTACTTCTTGTATAAGCTGGAAAGGATGGGGAAAGAAAATAGGTGTTAAGTTAAATGGTCAATGCAATAGATCAAGATACACAAATGAAACAAAGAAACTATGTACATTATATTTTGGTTTTCCGAAGTTGATTCATGACGTAACTTTGAGTGCTGTCTTTTTTTTTTTTGCATGAATAATTCTTGTTGCCGTGTGCCTCTCGATTATGTAAAAATATGGCGATGAATGCTAAAACATCAGCAATACAATACAATTCCCCTTTTTTAAACAAACACAATTCATGTCAGTAAAACTTTCATGCTAGAAATTTACCCCCTCCTTTTAGAAGATAACTGGACTGCAACATTTTTGCATGTAAAAAGTATTGTAGGATAACCCAACTGTTCATAATAAAAAGAAAGGATGCAATGCTCCTTAGGGAGTGGTCAAACGTGCACTTTGTGGCCGGACGGATTACAGATGCTTGCATCCATTGCCCAGGGTAAAACTAAAAGCAAAGTTGTTATGGTGAAATGATAAATGGCAAACTAAAAATCATCAATGTATTTTACCAGCTTTGGCAAAATCAAGTTCTTTTTCGGCAACTCATGTTTTGCAGAAACTGGCTTTTAGATTGAAAAATATTTATTCATTTGCACACATGAGCAAAACTTGAAGTGACCAATATCAAAACAAATATTCTAAGTTTTGTATGATGTTTCTACCTTCTATATCAATTTTGATTTCTGACGCCAAGAGCCGTTCACATGTGATTATTATCAGATACAGTACTCTCCACTTGATTGGGTAGGCTTTTACCCCTTAACAGGTGTACCTGATAAAGTAATGGATATTTCCTTCAAATACATAAGACTTGGGTTGATTCCTACCCCTTCAAAAGGTGTACCCTTTTTAAGGTTACCCCATTAATCGAAGACTACTCTTGTAAGACAGATTGGAAAAACTTACCACTTGTTGACGAAGTCTTTGATTACTGGAGAGAACTTATTCTCTGGTAGCGTCGGCGACAGGCCTTTCACGACTTGTGTGAGTTGTTGGAACATGTCTCCCCATTTCTCGTACGGGTACTCATTTGTAGCAAGCTCAATCTGTAGTAACAAAGTTGAGAAAAGCTTTGTTAAAGTCTCATCACCATGCTATTAAATAATGTTTATCAATTCAGTGATATATTTGATACTAAAAGGCGTAATTGTTTTGATAAGTTGGAACATATCTCCCCATTTCTCATAGTAGAACTTGTTTGTAGCAAGCTCAATCTGTAGTAGCAAAGCAGAGAAAACTGAATTAAAATCTCATCACCATGCTTTTAAATAAAGTTGATTGATTCAGTTGTGCCTCGATGGATTTGATACTACACAATGTAATTGTTTTAAATTGTTGGAACTCATCTCCCCATTTCTCATATGGGTACTCTTTTGTCGCAAATTGAAACATCTTTCACGAGTTAAAAGTACAACAGATTGTCCCTTTGAAATAAGACTCGAGTTCAAACTTACCATTGAGATGCCAAAACTCCAGACATCTGACTTGACATCATAACCCTTGGAGTCCCTCTCAGGGTCTATCCTCTCTGGCTGTAGAAGAACACAAATTAACAATCAAATATGGTTTCGTCAGTTTCACTGTATGTTGGAAATAATTTATACAAAAAGCTGCATCACTTAGGAAATCCCTCACATGTATCCTGAAGTTGATTTCTTGTCCTTCAGGATTATGTGAGGTTTATAATAGCTTCTTACCACCACAAAGATTGAAAAGCTAAGGAGTTTCAAGGTAGAACGTCAGCACTAGAGCTTGTATAAGCTCAGTTAGTAAAGGACCAGTCTAGCAATCCAGAGGTCTCGGGTTGGAATCCCTGAGAAACCCTATTTTCTTTGCTCTTTTTTTTATTTCTACAACTTATTTCTGGTAAGTTTCCACAAAAAAACGGAACGAGGCTCTTCCCAAAATATAGTAACAAAGTGATTATGTCCATCGGATAGGGTGTCTTTTCCAATAAAAAAACGATACAAAGAACAGTCATTTTGGTCGTGTAGTTTTTGTGAGTGACACCATGTCAGGTTCCCATTTTTGTCGATTTTTACCAAGTCAGTGTCTGATAAATCACTTACTGCCCGTCATAGCATCGAACAACGAGCAATATACGTGCACCATTGTTAGTGTGCATATAGCCGTGTGCCGAGAGAATGGGCATAGTTGTTCGATACTATGACGGGCAGCAAGTCCGCACACAACACGATACGATCCGGAAAAAAGATTGCGTATCTGACTATACGACATGCTTTATAAATGTATGGCTTTCTTCAGTTCAGGTACACAGTAGTTCGTTGCATCAGAATCAGTTTATGTAGTGTGCAGTGAGCTTTAAAGGGGAACCAAACAGCATTTTCCCTTACTGTTACGGTTAGTTAATTGTTTATGTTTAAAGAGGGTTACATAACCACTGACTAAGCAGCGGATTTAACAGCAGCGTTTACATAACCAGCTTTTGTTAGTGCACGCTCAGATGACGTTTCATGCGGTACCGGTGGAAAACATGGCGGCATCCAGTGGTCCGTGAAAATAGATGATAGTGGTTTAAAAATCATTGATTATTTCCATTATTAGTGATATCCAAGAGGAAATATAAGACATGGACCCCGATGCAGAAAGAGATACAATTGATTGTAAGTTACAATTGATTGTCAGACAATTTGCGCGTTTCAACCAATTAGATTTGCGCATTTAGAACAGATGATCTGACTTACAATCGATTGTATCTCTTTCTGCAACGGGCCTAGAGGTGAGGGGAATAAGGCACTTATTACTTACAGTAAGAGAAAATGCCATTATTTGGTTTCCATTTAAAGACAACAAAATGAACTTACTGCCATGTATTGCCTGCTCCCAGCGTCTTGTGTCTTGGCTAGTGAGTTCACGAGTTGGCCGCTGATGCCAAAGTCGCAGAGCTTGATTTGACCCGTTCTGTTGGCGAGGATGTTCGAGGGCTTGACATCTCTGTGTATCACATGGAGTTCACTTTGTAGATACTTCAGGGCACTGATAACCTAAAAAGAAATAACAAAACACTTATTGACCCATTGTAAATATAAAATTAAAGTTTTATTTTAGTTTAGCAAAATAAGTACCAGTTGCCTAATCCAGATTATGAGGATGTTTGCTTAACATCTCTGTGAATCATATTTAGTTCGCTTTGTAAAATGACAATTTTCTTGAGTCATTTGTAAATTTGAAATTTAGTTTTTATTTCATTCTACCAAAATAAGTTCCAGTTGCCTGATGGTGCCAACTAGCGAGGTCGGATAGTTAGCTTCGATTTTGGGCAGTCCATCAGAATTTTGTCTAGCCTACCAACATTTTTGATGGAGATTCAACCAATTAGATTTTAGAAGGAATTTCAACAAAAACATTGCTATCTAGAATGCCGATTTCATAACAGACTTACCGAGAATGATATCCTGCTGAGTATGTTTTCAGGTATGTAGAGGGTGAGGGTCTTGAGATGATTTTTGTACAGCTTGTCTAAACATGTATCCATCACCTCCATGCATATCCACACGTCTCCCTGTAGGGGCAAACAAACAAACAAACATTAAATTTCAAGATTTTACTAATTTTCTAGGTTTCATGCAGAGAAAACATTTCATTTTCAAAGGATATTTTCAAGTTTACCTGGCTGCATTTCACAAGCATAGTAGGAGGAACATTTTAAATTTCAAGATGAAAGTAATTTCTAAGTTTCATGCAAAGACAAAATGTCATTTTCAAGACCTATTTTTTTCGCCACTTTTCTTGTTCTCCCTTAAGCGATAACTGATACATTTCTGTGACTCTGCCTAAATTCAGATTTGGTATACAATATGTCAGAATGAATTGTGGAAAGAATATCATTCAAATCAAATATTTATTTTTAAAAACTCACCTCTCTAAAAAGAGCCCCAAAGAACTCCACTGTGTAGACACAGTCTGAGCTTCTCATAGCTACGCCCATGTCCATCAGGATCCTCTTGTCTTCTGTACTGCTAACTTGTGCCCGGATTTTCTGTCGGATAATTAGAAAGGAATAGAAGGGTTATATGCAATAACAGATAAAGTCATTTTTATGTAAGTTAAATGAGCCTAGCTTTCAGGGTGTTTTTAAATATGGTGGTTTTAAATATTGAACAAATTCAAATGTCCACATTCTCTTGCTGCCCCTCTTAAATATTGTATTTTATTTTCATGTTTATTTATACTTTGTATATTTTGCCATGTAAATGATATATCTTTTAAATGTGTCAGCCAGTGGAAATTTAAAAAAATATTTTTTTAAATATGGACAATAAAATTGATCTATCTATCTATCTATCTTTCAAACCTAGCAGGTCCTTAATCATGGCGATATATATTAACGAGTCATTGAAATAACATTTCTACCAACGCAAGATAATTGAGATTAAGCCTGCTCTGCTGAATAATATAAATGAAATAATAAGAAAACGTATGATACTTTCTAAATCATATCTTCAAAAATATACCTTGATACGCAATGAGTAAGGTATTATTCAAAGACAATATAGTGCATTACATCCAGTACCTTTTTTTTGCAGGGAGGTTTCAAATAGAAAATCATTGAATAGCAAAGCATTTGACCAAACATTTCTTAGGGAAATTATCACTACAAAATTGGTAACACCTGCTACCTTGTAAATTAAGCAGAGACTACTGTACTTCAAGGGTACTGAGCATGGTGGCTTAGCAGTTTGAGTGGCCGCCTCATGCACGGAAAGTCCCTGGTTTGAACCCTGACCGGGTCATACCAAAAACTTTTAAAATGGTACCTTCTGTATTTAAGCCAGGCGCTCGGCATTTGTAGAATGGAGGAAGGAAAGTTAAACACACAGAGTTACCAGAGGACTAGCCCCCTTCTATAGCTCTTAATACTTGACATGTGGCCTAGGGTTAATGAATCAGAGATAGGAGTCGCTTATGTGCCAAATTGGCATGGGAAGGACTTTTAACTTTATTTTAACCATACTACAAACCTTGATTGCCATGATTTTTTCGCTCGGTTGGTGTCGGACCTTCTCCACGATGCCGTACGCACCCCTTCCCAGCATGCCGAGTACCTCCATATCCTGTGCGTGGACATCAAACGTCTTCCCTCCAATGGATAGCGACCCCTTGTCATCTAGCCCACCTATAGGGGGTCTGGAGTGCAAAGAAAGTCTCATTAATAACACAGTTATGAGTTAACAATCAATGAACCAATTGGAGCTGAATCTTACTACTTATCCACCGAAAGTGTAAGATTCAGTGTGTAATGATTGTATTGTGCGTGGACCTCATATTCCCTCTAATGGACAGCGACCCAATGAGTGGGATCCTGAGTTCGAATCCAGTGTATTGTCCATCGCGTTTGTCGTTCAGCAGGACAATGTATCCACCATTACAGCTCTCTACTCAGGTGTACAAATGGGGACCCAGAATGATGGGAACGTGGTTCCTTAGCACTGTGTGCGCCTGACAAGTAACTGGCTGGAATACTCCACATGGAGTGGAAATCGTGCACTCTGTGTGCAGGAATGATTGAAGTGTGTATCCGGTCACCGGGGTAATAATAATAGCGCTTAGAGGCTCATTGTAATTTGCGCTCTATAAATATATATTATTATTATCATTATATTATTAACTTACTTTTTAATTTCAGGCTTTGGTAAGTCTTCCTGAAATCTCAGCTTGGGTCCTTTTAGTTTCCTTCCTGTAAATGACACACAATAAAAACAAGTATTTAGACTTCATATATTACCACATGAATTCAAATAATATGGATGAAATAACAAAGCACTATTAATTCATGAACAACAAAAAATAATAAAGCATGGAAACAAACAGAAAGAAATGCCCTTGTAGAAAGTTAAAAGACACAAAACTACTATTTCCATAGACCAATCCTGAATGGTACTGGTCAAAAATCAAATTTGAAATCAAAGACATTTTATGTAACACTACCTCCACAACAAGTTTGACAAAATGTACATGTACAACGCTATATTAAATTAACCCCATTTTTTCCTTGTGGCCCAGTCTAGCAGGTCAAATCAAGATTGTTCAAGTTTTAGTGGCATGCAAACCTGCATTTGGTAGCCCCAAACAACATCAAAACATTCAAAAGTCTGGTATTTTGGTTGCCCATTCGGGCAAGTACAACTTTGATTTATGATATTTTGATGTCCGTGGCTAAGTTATGGCACCTCAGGGCCAGCAGGCCTGTACTAATTTTGAACACTGCTGATTGACACATCATATTATAATTGTAATTAATAGTTAATAAATAATATAATTTTAAAGCGCTGACAGATGATTATCAATCGTGATAGGCGCATATAAATCAAAGATATTATTATTGTACAAAGAATGAACTGTCACTTTACCTCTGTTAGCCATAGTGAACTGTCTTTCTGTCTGTCTGTCTGTGTGAGTGGTATTGTGATCGACGTCTGCTACCTGCCAAGGCTAGTGTGGAAATGATGCTAGTCTGTCGCTCGTGGACTGTAGTAGTTTGCAATACCGTTGTGGAAATCCCCCGTCGTAGTTGTTTGCAGGAACTCCTGACTAATTGGAGCCTTAAAACCGCAGAAGCCGCAGTCTTCCTTCCTGCCATGGAACAAACAACAAAAAAAAAAACTATTTCCATTTGATCCACTAATTAACCTAGAATCGTCCTTGTTCATTTTAACAGTTTGAACAAAGAGTTCATAAATTTATTCCTCTTGTCGGAAGTTGCTTCACACTGTTTGAGAAAACATTTATTGTCATGGAAATGGTAAACAGTCAAACCTGTGTAGAGCAACCATCAAGGGAAACAAGAAAAGTGGCCACTGTAGAAAGGTGACCTAGATGTACATGTACAGTATATTGACAGGTTCCTTAACATTGTACAGAAGTCAAACAAGTGTGTAGTGACCACCTAAGAGAAACAAGAAAAATAGCGACGTAGAAAGGCGACCTCTGTAGACAGGTTCCATAATATTGTTTTTCTCTACAGGGGACACATTTTGGTGGCCACTAACTTTAGGCAAGTTGCCTGCTTTAGACAGGTGGCTACTTAGACAGGTTTAACAGTAATAGAAAATGTATGGTAAATATGTTAATTCATTTTACATGTTTACAGAACTTTGTATAATTCTTTAAACAGAAATATATTGAAATTTCCAAACGAGTCTGATGCAAACAATAACAAAGGTGCAAAATGGATTTCAAATTCAACCATTCAACATGCTTTCTGCATTGCATCTTTTGCATCGTTCATTGAGAAATGAACAACCAATCACATTTTAAATCACTCTGAACTTTGTTTTTATTAAATAGTATTCCATCTATTTCCATAGATCCCAGTAGTAATTCATATTTAAGTAAATTTTGCAGAATGATTATAAATATTCAAATTGTATTATGCTTTTGCTTTAATTTCTTGTTTAAAACATGAAATTACCCTTTGAATTGTGCAAAATGTATGTGTAAAATTGTAAATACTAAATACATGTATCAGACATGTGATAGTCTAATAGATTTTTCTGAGGTTATAAATTATGGATTTTGTGCCAAAAATACAGTGAGTGTATCAAATTTTGGCTGTAAAGTTGACAGGAACACACAAAAAAAAATCATAATTTTCAAACAAATACAATTTGTGCAGTTAATATGTGACTAATCTATAAGTAGGGTAAAAGAAGAATCAATATGAAGCAATTCAGAGAATAAATTGTGCAACATGTGGTTAAACAAGCAAAAGGGGCTTCCCCAGCTATAATCATGGGTACTTCCCTTCTTTGAGTGGTAGGAAACATCAATTACATGTATTTGCAACGTGTTTGCAGCTTTGTAACAAGATGCACATCATTTAATTTGAAAAACATGTTTTCGTATATACTGGCCTTCAACTGGCCTTCAGGTACAGTCAAACCTGTCATATCAGTCACCTGTCTATAGCAGCCAACCTGCCTACAGTATAGTGCCCACCAAATATTATCCCCTGCAGAGAAAACAAAATGTTATGGAACCTGTCTATAGTGGTCACCTTTCTACAGTGGCCACTTTTCTTGTTTCCCTTAGCTGGTCACTATGCACAGGTTTGACTGTATACATAATCCTAATATTTGTGTGGTGTCAATTAAAATCAGAAATGCCACTTTTTAATTGCCTATAGAGTAGGTACTGAAAGATCCTTTGTTCTAAACAACTTGTCTTTTGATTCAGGCTTACGGTAGTGGTTGGAGCTGGACGATTGCCTCCTTAGCAACTGCGTGCTCAAAAGATTTCTAGCTTGCCTGACATTGTTTAGAATCACTTTCCATGGTGATGGAATAGCTGTGACACCACACTTTGGTACTCTATTAAAATGAGCTAAAACATCTCTCATTTCATTTTATTTTATGGAAATCATATTTCTCCATTTACATGTACATGTATGACTCTTATGGTTATTTTCTATTGTGACCATTATTGCCCAATTGAAGCGGGACATTTCATTACGCATGAACTTCCTGCACATCATAAATGACAGGAAGATGCCAATAGTCAGGGAGCACATGAGTTAATAACATCATAAAATACTCGGAAAGAGTATCAAAATCACATTCCAAATTATCTAGGTGGTTTTTAAAAGGTAATTTTGACTTCCTAAAAAGTTCATATTTGAGTCATTTTTTGCATATATATATGCACGATTTATGAACAAAGACATCCAATATTTTGGAACTATATTTCCGTAAATATTGTTACATAAATCCATCAAAGCATCGATGTTTGTTATATTATCGCCATATAAACAGATGAATTAAAGCGTGAAACACTGCATTTTTGTTTCTCTGCTCTCGCATGTTTGTGCCTTGGCAGATCGCGTTACGTTTCGAGACTCGATCGAGAGAAGATTGTGCATTCATTCGGCAATAAGATTTGTCGTATTTGTTGAGGCAAATAATGAAATTGGAATTATGAAAATGGTGTCTGCAAATATGGGGAAATTGTCATGAATTTATTGATTTTACACATGGTGGTATGATCTCATCAAAATTTACGCCTGTCGCAAGTAGTTGGAGATAAAAATTTACGCAACGGCTTGGCGAGAACCCTGATTTGAATAGTCAAATTATTCTTTGTAGCCTATTGTTTAATATAACATTCCAAGCGGTTCCGTACATATACAGTTACAATATGGCTCTAAAAAAGTAGCCCCCTTTTTTCAAAAGTAGCCCCCACTTTTCTTAAAGTAGCCCCTTGGTTTTTTGAGGCAATGGGAAAAGTAGCCCCCATTAAAAAAAAGTTAATTCCTCCGTTGATAGAATCATAAATTAGTTCTAAAGAATGAGACGTGATGAAGATACATCCTTCTTAAAAAGTGGCAAAGTCACCCCGGTTTACGGTAAAACTTGTGCATACTGCAGAACTGCAAACATTCACATGTATCAGTTATAAAATAAATTGCACCACAATGGAAACAATATTTCTCAATCAGGGAGATTTTTTAATTTGTTTGTCAAGATGTTGACAAATCTGTGAATTTCCAGATCTAGTCCCCTGCAGAATCATGCAAACTTGGCAGCTCTGATAAGTACTACATGTATGGTAAGTATTTAAAGGGGAATTCCACCCAAGAAATGTGATGTTTGCTATAAAATGAGGTGAATATGAAGAATCATGATCGAAAATCTGAGCCAAAACGGTAGAGCAATAAAAAAGTTATGACAGGATGAACTTTGCTCCGATTTTTAGTATCGTTCGCAATTGCTATCGATCGTGACGTCACTTGCGAGCTGCAGCCATTTTGACTTCTACATGGAAATTTTACAAAATTAAATTTTCCTTCATAACAAAGCAAATTTATGAGCTTACAAATTCCAATGAGGTTGGCCCATCGATATTCTTCTATGAATTCGTGAAAACAAGCAGAGAAAATTTAATTTTTAGCTATGAAAATGAGAAATAAGTGTATTTTCATGTACTAAAGCCATGGCGAGTTGCTCGTGAATGATGTTGCATATGGCGGCAATTTTGAAACGATCGCTCATTACTACATGATGTTCAAATAGGTATAACTCCGTGTTTCTTGTCTGATTTTGATCAAATTTTCACCAATCATTCCTCTTGTTCTGCTTATTCAAATAACGAATGGTTTTATCAGGCCCGGAATACCTCTTTAATGTTGCTTCTAAGTTTATCTTTGTATGGGTTCTTCTTCTTGCGTATGAGGCAGCGCAGCTCCTACTGTACATGTGCATGTACGTGTAATATGCGACATCAAGCAAATTCTGTAACCCAAGTACAGTGTCGGCTGTCGGGGTCCAAGTTGTGATCTGGGTTTGGGTGGCCGGGTAGGCGAAGGATTGGGCACTATTCAATGATGTTTTGTATGGGTCATGAAGGGATTTTAATTTAAATCCACGGGTCACATGATCAGCTCATTACATCAGAGATTATTCGCTTTTCAGTCTACTGCCCTCTTGAGCAGGCCAACGATAGACATCTCGCATCCTCTCAAAGTATACTCATCTTAAAGGAAACCAAATCCCATGAAAGTGACCAGGGTAGGAAATACACAGGGGCTGAGGGCGACTTTGCCCCCTAACCCCTTTCAAAATAGCCCTGAGTAGGTAGCCCCTAAAATTACCATTTTTAGGGTATTATGGGAAATATTTTGTGATATCCATCAGATTGAACAATTAGCCCCCTAAAGTTAAAAATTAATTCTTTCCTTATGATGAAACAAGTGCAGTTAAATGCTAAAAGAAGGATTTTCACCCTACCTAAATATCCACAAACCATCCGATCCAATTATTCCATTAAGACAAAATGAGATTTGCTCGCTGCATCTGCAGAGCTCTCTTTCATTGTGCTTTGCAGCGCACCATGATTTGGGTTGCCGCCGGAGCTGTGACGTGTAAATGGACAAACCCTGATTGGTCAATTCCATAGAAATCCCACAGCATAGAAGACTTGATTTACCTTATTTTGAAAATATATTTCTCGTACAAAATTTATACACGTTTTGATCATCAAATATAATTTTCATAAAAAGCAAATTCATTTGTGTAATTTTTAGTCACATTTTTATCTCAGAAATACTTTTGACAAGCATTATTATTACCTCTTTGTTCGAACGAGGTTGACTGGTTTCGGAATTTGTGAAACGTCCCCCTTACACGCATGCCATCTTTAAAATCACTTGCAAGAAAGTTGTCGCTACAAAGTACATTATTGGCATCAAATCTGTAAAAATTGATCCAAAATTTCACCACTTTGTTTGCGGCCAACCATTTCCTACATAATTCTGGACTTTTCTCTGGATCTATATGTAGGATGGGATGGAAGCCTTTCCCGGATCCTTTTCTGCTTTGGTTCGAACAACCAATGGCTTGGCATAGCACTATGTTGAAGCATGGCTCAGTCGAACTGAAAGTTTCATCGATTATGCCCCATGTCCAGAAATACATCACAGATCCAGGGGCGCCCGCCCAACAAGCGTGAACATGGCAGCCCCCTACCAGCAGTGAATTCTCACCGTACTGTAGCTCATTTCTGCGACTCCTTTCGAAGTTTGTCTTAATAATAATAATAATATCAAGCATTTATAAAGCGCCATCTATCTAGGTAGCCTATTCCGAGGCTCGTCGGTTGGTCAAATTTGGTGATTATATCAAATTAAAGAAAATTATGTGAAGAATACAACAAATAAAATGCCAGGATTGTGGTTTCCTTTAAATCTTAACATCATGTACAGTCAAACCTGTCTTTACGAGTGGCCACCTGTCTATACTCAGCCAACCTGCTAGATAGTGGCCACCTGTCTATACTCAGCCAACCTGCCTATAGATAGTGGCCACCTGTCTACATGTATACTCAGCCAACCTGCCTATAGATAGTGGCCACCTGTCTACATGTATACTCAGCCAACCTGCCTATAGATAGTGGCCACCTGTCTACATGTATACTCAGCCAACCTGCCTATAGATAGTGGCCACCTGTCTACATGTATACTCAGCCAACCTGCTAGATAGTGGCCACCTGTCTATACTCAGCCAACCTGCCTATAGATAGTGGCCACCAAAAGTGATCCCATGCAGAACAAAAAACAACTGTAATGATTAGTTTGACTTTGATCATAAAATGTTTGAACTTCAAATTTGTAGAGAGCTCCAGGTTTGTATGTTTTTGTAACAGATACAAAAAAGAAGTAGAACCTGATATCGATACATGTACTTTAGCCATTTAACATGATAATTTTGCAAACAAATAAACTCACGTTTATAATTAAATGCCATACTTCAACCATGTACATCGCATGTATTAATGAGGACAGGCAGTTTATTGAAACGGCACCCCTCCACTGCCCCATGCAACTCAAAATACTGCTGCAGTTCTTTCTGCAATGTTGGCATCCTATCACAAATTTATTTGTATGGGACAATCTACGCCTCGTTTCTACGCAAAACTTTGCCCAATGGCAATGGCAATGGCAATGCAGTTTCTAAAGCCAAGGTAGCGCGCAGTCTCATTAACATCAGTATGCTGCAAGGTTGTGGAGCATGTAGTCTACAGCCATGTCATCAACCACCTCGACAAGCTTCATGCCCTTCATGATGCCCAGCATGGTTTCAGAGCCAAACGATCCTGTGAAACCCAACTACTAACAACAGTTCACCAGATCTGGGAAGCCAATGAACATGTCAAACAAGTTGATGCAATAGTACTGGATTTTGCAAAGGCATTCGACACCGTACCTCAGTCGCCTCCTACATAAGCTCCATTACTACGGGATCAACGGACCACTCCATAACTGGATATCCTCATTCCTGAAAGGGAGACAGCAATCTGTAGTAATCCAAGGTTCCCCTTCTAGACCAGCAGAAGTCCTGTCTGGAGTCCCCCAGGGCACAGTGTTGGGCCCTCTACTTTTTCTCATATAATAATAATAATAATAATAATAAATCATTTATAGAGCGCGGAAACTATGTGTATATATTCTACCGCGCATATTAATATTAATACCCATGGTCATCAGGTACATTTCAAACCCACACAATGATATTGCATACTTTCTCAACTCCCCGGGGAGCATACTAGCCGTGCTGCCACTGATGATGGCGCAAAGGCTAATTAACACCCGACCATGGTACCCATTTATACACCTGGGTAGAGAGCAGCAACTGTGGATAAATTGTCTTGCTGAAGGACAAAGGCAGTGGGCAGGGCTCGAACTCGGGATCTCATGATCAGAAAGCGCGCGCTCTACCGATCTTGCCACATATACATCAACGACCTATCTGTCGGGCTGAACTCCAAAGTTAGCCTCTTCGCCGATGATTGTGTGATATACCGGCCTATCACATCCTCTGCTGATTGTGAATCACTTCAAAAGGACTTGAAGCTTTTGGAGAATTGGTCTTCGCAATGGCTCATGACTTTTAAAACGGATAAATGTAACGCCATCCGTTTCTCCAGAAGTAGGTCAAAGACTGAATTCACCTATCGGCTCTCCGGCCACACACTTCAATCAACCAACCAGCACAAATACTTGGGAGTAACCCTGTCTTCAGACATGAAATGGAACACACAATGTGTCACACATGTAGACAAGATTGTCTCTAAAGCCAACAGCATGATAGGATTCTTACGCGGTAATCTAGGATCTGCCCCCCGTAAAGATTCAAGCATTCAAGAGCCTTGTGCGCCCCCACCTAGAGTACTGCAGCTCTGTGTGGGATCCTCACACCAAGGTTAACATCAAGAAAATAGAAGCCGTCCAGAGACGTGCAGCCAGATTCATCATGAATGACTACAAGTGGGAAAGCTCAGTAACAGCTATGCTGAAAACCCTAGACTTGCCATCTCTTCAACATCGAAGACATAACAATAGACTGACGATGATGCACAAAATAATCCATAACGTAAACCTACCGCTGGATGGTCACCTTAGCTTCAGTAAACGCGACTCAAATGCAGCCACTACTAGGAAATCTAACTCGCTATCGCTGGAGGTGCCTTTTGTGAGGACGAACTGCTTCCAAAAGTCCCTTATACGGCACATGATTGGAACGACATACCTTTCTCACTAACGTCAATAAAGAACTCACAAACTTTTAAAGGGATAGTTGAGTTCTGGTAAGGAGAGTACAGTTTTGGTGAAACTGAATTTTAGTAACCAAAACCTGCATCATTACATTACAAACTAATAGTTATAACTAGAAAGGAACACAAAATTACAAATGACGTAGTAAAAATCATGTTATCATTCAAAAAGAGCCGTTACAACGTAAGAGGGCGCTCTCTAAACACTCATCGGTTTCAACCATTTTGAATAAAATATTGTGCATGTGATGCTTTGTTGAAATACTGATTAGATAGAGAAATAACCAACAACTATTTAAATACCTATTTTGTAACTTTTTGAAAAGAGGAAGCATTTTTTTGAATTTTTAACGGCTGGTTCAAAATTCTCTAATAAACCCGGGGCCTCAGGTTTATTACAAATTGTTATATTTATGGATATTTCAGCCGTCTCTGAACCGATTTTGATCAAACAAAGATGATTTTATTATTTAAATATTATGCTCTTTCAAATTTTACACTCAGTTTTTCATTACCTCACAAAAAAAAAAGTAGTCTAGCGCCCTCTCTACCAAAACTCAACTATCCCTTTAAACAGAAACTAAGCAGCCAACAAGCCCAACAGTTCGACTAGAACACCCCGCCCTCACCGACCTCTATCTAATCTCATCAAGTTGAGTGATGCTCCTGTAGGAGTCTTTTCAACCTATCCAACCGAAGTACCGAAGCATTATCAAGTATGCATAATTTGTCACAAGTGCAAACAACAATTTTACGCTGAGTACTACTGGTTTCAAAGAACAGAGCTGATGTGCAGCACACTTACCATACAAATTCAACCTGCAACTGCAAGTGTGCCTTCTACTGTTTGTTAACAGTCACCCTCACGTGCACAATTAATAATACAGTGTACATGCAACTGCGCTTCAACATCTTTCCGACTATCGAATAGTGCACAGCAGACCTTTGCCAAAATAGTGCCGTTACGCGTTATTATGCATGTCTCAGTCTAGATCGACAAATCTATCGCTTTCATGGCCTTTTTGACATTATTATTGTTATTTTCACTGTCGGCATGAATGCCGACAGTGAAAATAACAATAATAATGTCAAAAAGGCCATGAAAGCGATAGATTTGTCGATCTAGTCTCAGCTCAGTCATTACAAACGTTCTTCTAAACTACATTCTCAATCACACTCATCACATCACATCACATCACATCAGAATACAGAAAAGAAGGATGATTCCTGCCATACAAATTTAAATTATTATTTGAATTGAAGAGAGTGAACTTTTGCCAATTATTTATCACGATATCAGAATTTGGTCTGCTATTGCTAATGTACTAAGTAAAGTAATGATTGTATTTGTAGTGATTGATCCGATGAAACGATGTGAGCTGCATTTATTATTGTGACTGAAAGTGAAAGCAGTGATACTCACTAACAATGTCCCCAATGTTTTGTCGATTTCGCATGTCCTGTCGCTGGCTGTCTGTCTACGTCTGTCTGTCGCGAATATTGTCTGCGGCTTCCCGATCTCCCGGCTGGGCGTTGACTGTTCCTGCCTCTAATTTTCCTGCGACCGGGCTAGCTGGAGATAACTTTTGGCCGATCGATCGATGAAACCAACGAATTTCGTGATCCTATTCAGATGGCAAATGTACGCGTCAAAGCAAATGGTCATTAGTTTCTATTTCAAGCATTGAGCAATTGAGTAGTGCGCTGGTATTAGTCATCATTTGCCCAGTTTTCTCTGTAGTGGTTTTCCTATTGCACGTCCATTCATTCGAGCGGTGTATCATATGACTCACATGTATTTTGTATTGGAATGCGAAGCATCTGACATCCCATTGAGGCGCGGATTTATTGCGCCTTGTAATCTTACAAGCTTGTATTGAACGACACTGCTCTTATTATGATATCCGGGCACAAGAGAGCCGTGCGTCCGCAAATCTGTCTCGTACGCGCCAAGCTAAAAATTCCCCTTTTTTGATGCTGCGCTTGGCTTTGGAGCGAAGGGGGCAATCAATACCCCACCCCCTTCTTTAAATGCCCAGCACATCAGTGGCGTAGCTGCGGGGGAGGGGGCACATGCATGCCCACCAATAATTTGGCCCAAAAAATAAAAACACAAGGAGACAACTGTGTAAAAATAAAGTAATAAATAAGGTGTGTCCCCAATCGTTCGCCCCCCCCCCATTCAGTCCGACTACGTACACCCCTGCATGCAGTGTGCCCACATCAAGAAAAGGGATTCCAAGAAAAGTATATTAGGCATACTGATAAGTTATGTTGTTTACGTATTTAAAGATATAGTTGAGTTTTGGTAGAGAGGGCGCTAGACTACTTTTTTTTGTTGTGAGGTAATGAAAAACTGAGTGTAAAATTTGAAAGAGCATAATATTTAAATAATAAAATCATCTTTGTTTGATCAAAATCGGTTCAGAGACGGCTGAAATATCCATAAATATAACAATTTGTAATAAAGCTGGGGCCCCAGGTTTGAACTAGCCGTTAAAAAAAAAATTTAAATGCTTCCTCTTTTCAAAAAGTTACAAAATATATGGTATTTAAATAGTTGTTGGTTATTTCTCTATCTAATCACTATTTCAACAAAACATCACATGCACAATATTTTATTCAAAATGGTTGAAACCGATGAGTGTTTAGAGAGCACCCTCGTACGTTGTAACGGCTCTTTTCGAATGATAACATGATCTTTACTACGTCATTTGTAATTTTGTGTTCCTTTCTAGTTATAACTATTAGTACGGTAATGATGCAGGTTTTGGTTACTAAAATTCAGTTTCACCAAAACTGTACTCTCCTTACCAGAACTCAACTATCCCTTTAAGAAATAAAGTATACACTGATGGGGTATAATATATAATAAGTCATGGAAATGTAAAAATCGGTAGAGAGGAAAACAAAATAATACTTCATGATTTAAATATAAATGCAGTGGCGTTGCGCTGGGGAGCAATAATTTAATACAAACAATAAAAAGCACCATGCAGAAACCAATACAGAAACGCATACAGTTTGACGATTTCATTGATAACTTTGTTTTAGTCTTATAAAAGGGTATAATTATCTTCTTTTTCTTTTTCCTCGGGCTGTATCCGGATATCACACGAGAGTTCAGAAATACTAGCACAATCATAATAGCACATGAATTTACCTTGATACAAGCTATAAAATGTAATGGACTGATTGTATCATTATTAGTTATGATGCACAATTGTGTATGTATTATAGAAATAACAAACAAACACACACAATGGCATGATCTCTGTAATTGTGATCAATACTTTTTACCGTCGGCCCGATGTCAATGTTGCTTTTTACCTTATTATGTTTTGTATTACTTGACAAAATCAATTGAATTGGAATGATTGTTTCTTGACTTTTTTTTCGGGACACAGTAATCAAGATAGACTCCCGTTTTTATAAATAGTCATGAAATCAAAGGCAATTTGCAAAACATTCAAAGGATTGGTAAAGTCCCGGGGGTAAAGTTCGTTGAGTCCATTGAACGGGTCCGTTGAGTATAATGTGTGAAAATTCCACTTAAATGAATGTCATAAATCATAAAGTATTGAGCGAAAATGCAAATTGCTGTTTTCTATACTCATTGCCATAATCAGTGGCGTAGCGTGGTCGGACTGATTGGGGGGGGGGGGGGGGGGTGGGGGGGCACGAAAATTATTGGGGGGGGGGGGCAAACCTTATGTATTTCTTTGTTTTAAAAAAAAAAAAGTCCTCTTATGTTTTCTATTGTTTTTTTTTTCTATTGCCACTGGCCATAATTGTACACACTGTTGAAATGATCCGCGTGGGATTTGTTTTTTCTCAAATTAAATCATTAATACCTCAATTAATTTCGGAAACATTCTGAAATAACATATAGGTTCTACATTTGTTTTTATTAAAGGGGACCACCACACAAAGAACAACGCATGGTTATATGTTTTGTATATTATGTCCAACACTTTGCAAAGGGTTGTGTTATTCATAAACAATGCAATAAATCACCGAAAACTCACGGAAAAGGACTAAAACAATATTTGGCAAAAACGAACGAAAAGAGATGCAAATGAGTTTGGGTTAATTCAGACAAAGTTACTATAGATTTATGAAACACAGAAATAGCGGAAATAATATGCAAGAACAAAATTGAGAATAAATAGAATAAGTCAAAGGGGTTTTAGTTAATAATTAAATCAAAGTGGAAGAGCGTTCATTTTATAATTTAATTTTCGGGGAATTTATATTGGAAAAGACAATTCCTATAAGCAAGATGCTGGGCATTATTTTAGTTCTTTTCTGCAGAACTTGGCTCGCTTATCTTGCATTGGCATTGTACATGGGTTGCTTAGAGGAGGGCATTGCCATGAGATTATACAGTTAGAGGGGCGCTAAAGGGAATACATTATTCAGTTTACGACATAAATTCATATAAAAATGAAACTTAATTTTCCCGGTGACTGGCACTATTTCACTGATTACCCACTGAAAGTGGCATACTACTATTTAGGCATCTCGTAGCCGTAGGTAAGAGAAAAGTTGATATATATACAAAAAGGGTTTAACTCTTTCCTCAAAAGGCCAAAATAATATAACAGTATATCATAATGAAAAAGAGTGAGCACTCTATTCTAACCCACTTATATTTTGAAACTGGACAGGACATTTTTAGAACAAAATAATGTGAAAAGGACACTTCTCTCATAGCTTAGGGGACACTAATACATTGGTAAAACAAAATATTGGGCCGTGGATGGGGGGCGGGGGGGGGGGGGGGGGTGCATAGTTTGTCAGTCCCTACTTGAATAGGTTGTCGCCAGATGAAACTATATAAGGTTGTCACGATTTTATGTGTCTCCTTTTCCAAAGTTACAGAGCGCCATCTATCGCTCATGTATATTTCAATTTTATGGCACCATCGATGATAATTTCTGGATAAGGTTATCCTGGTCATTATGGTGAGCTACGGTCTTACAATAATTTTGTAATAATTGGGTTACTACTTGGTAGCATGAGTCCCCTAATTAAACTCCAGACTACTCTGCATGAATAATAAAAAAAAACATAACTAAGCCTATAAGGGCACACTAACCACACTTATACTAACTTCAGGGTAGGCTATATGTTATTTGTGTTCACGGGCATAGCAAGTTACGTAATACCTATTCAACTGGGGGGGGGGGGGGGATGAATGAATAGATCATCCCCCTACTTGAATGGGTATCAATGTCATGTCTACGCCCGTGTTTGTGTTCAAGCCTAGCTATTAAAAAGTTTTTTGATTACTTGAAAAGTTGAAATCCTTCATAAAAAAGAGAAATACACACTATGGAATGTGCCCCCCACCCCCCTAATGATATGTGTGCCCCTCCCCCCCCCCCCCCCCCCCCCCCAAAAAAAAAAAAATCAGTCTGAACCTGAACCTGATACTACTCTCGGCATAGGCTTAGGGGGGGGGGGGGGGGGGGGGGGGGTTCAAAGTTTACCCCCCCCCCCCCCCCATTGACCAAAAAATTGACTGTTTGGGGGGTTTCACCCCCCCCCCCCCCCTTTATCACTTGTAACTGGTCTCGAGTCCACTTTTTAGCGGTCTCAACCATCATAACCAATGGTCTCAGCCTCAAAAATTTGGAAAGATCCCATTCTCTGCCTCAATTAATTTTCACAGATCTCGGTCTCAGCTTTGAATGAAAATTTGTTTGTTTAAATTATAACAATGCAAATTCCATCGTTACCCTGGCAGTGTCACTTTTTATTCAAGGGTGTAACACATATGATGATCGTTCTCAATGTAAGAAATGACCCCCTATTTGCGGCATTTTATGTACATTTTCAGCAAATTATTCCCCCTTTTCAGTAACGCAAAAATGGGTACAAATTTGCATACAAAATTAATACCCTAAATGGTTTGCATTTCTAATACACTTTAACCAAGATACCCCTTTTTAAAGACTTCAGGTACTGCAGATATAAATACATTTTGTGGCCCTTCACGAAAAAGTACACTATTGTGAAATTTGTTCACTTTTTTATCATCTCCATCTCCACAAACATATTCATGAAATATATACCCTTTGTTTTCATTTCAACCCTGCAAATTGTTTTTATTCACAAATATTTACCCTTTTTTGCGAAATTGTGAACGATCATGCATATTTTTTTTGTACATGACCAATGTGTAGTGATACCCCGGGGTTGTCACAACCTTGTAGGAGAACAAAGATGGTGCTTGATATACTCGATTTGAGAGGGCAATACATCATCCGTAATTTTATAGCGATGGTTGAAGCTGTCAGACACTGTTGTCACTTGATACGAGACTAAACCCCGGAAGTCATTGGTTTACATGCATTGCATGCATGCAGCACTGGCCGATCGCAGTCTCTGTATGTACTGTGCATATGCAGTGCAGTGGCGGCGGGCTCAGCTCACTGTGCAAAACACATGCATGATTTTGCTGCAATTTGCTGCAACGTTGATATGATAACGCTGACTCTGCATCTCCCGCGAACAGCGAAGCTAACTGGAACTCTGCAAGGGTATTTTTCTACCAAGTTTTATAGACCTTCTTGGAACTTTTTTGAATAAAAATGGCTATGAACAGCATCCAGATCAACCGTTCTTCACGGTTCTGCTACCGATATCGCTTCGTTCTGTACGCAGCCTTAGCAATTGTCGGGGTTCAGTGCTTGGTAGCTTGGAGTTTTCTGTCCATCGATAGCGAGGAGCGAGCGGCGGAGCTCCGGCGGCAGGCCCGGCGAGGCGACGCTAGTAACCACATAGCCCCAGCGGCTTCAAATGACGAGAAACCAGATAATTTGAAGGTAAGTTAAATACCTCAACGTTATTTAAGCGAATTGTGAATGAGAGAGCGAATTGCTTTTACTGTGTTGTAACATTGAGGTTTGTGAATCATTTCTGGTTGAATAACTTTCCACAAAAATGAAATAATATGTTCTGACTAGACAGTAGATCGACAAATCTAGCGATTTAATGGCCTCTTTGCCTGACATTATTACTGAAATATTTTACTGTCGGCATTCGAATATAGAATGCCGACAGTAAAATATTTCAGTAATAATGCAGGGCTCGACACTCACACTGGCCCGCTGGCCCGAGGCCAGCAAAAATGTATAAAAGTAATATTTTTGTGGCCCGATCGGGCAAGCAGATTTTCAACCTGACATTGACAAAATAAGAACAATCTTGTTTTCTTCTATTTCATGCTTCATCTATAATCAAAGGGAATAAGAAAGAGTGATATATTGAATAGTAAAATGTTTACTCATTAAATAACATTGTTGGGGCCAGTAATTTTTCTTTCAGGCCACCGGGGGAATAAGTTATTTTACTGGCCCGATCAGGCCACTGAGAAAAAAGTTGAGTGTGGAGCCCTGAATAATGTCAAAGAGGCCATTAAAGCGCTAGATTTGTCGATCTAACTATTCAGCAGTGTGAGCTTGTTGCTGTGTGAATGTATGGTGTGCGACAAGTCTGGATTTAAATGATCAAAATGAGAAGGAAACCGTTTAGAAGATGTATTAATATTCGGAATAAGGAGCAGAATAAGGAGCTGAAATTGACAGAAATACCAAATTACAATTTCCTTCTAGTTTGCGCTTTAGTTTTGGCGTCCTCTATCATTGATCTTGATGTCTTTACGGTCCTGTATGTAATATGTTTTGTACGTATACAATAGAACATTTATACAATTTCTTTTTCGCTGGTGAATTATATTTGATGTGACATGGCTAAGCCGCTAAAGCAAATTGGCGCTAGTAGATAATAAGTGCATTTAATTGTTATGTTAGATTTGTTGACTATGTAATATAATATCATGTTACATTTGGTGGCTATAATTGGGCTCGATTTCTGGCCATGGACACACTTCTCCACTAGCGCCAAATTGTCAAAAGTAATAACATTTCATGTACAAACCTTATGACAGGTTCATGTACATGTAGGTCTGAACATCTATGTCAAATTCAAATGAGAGAGGGCACCATACAATTTGAACAATACTGATAATTTCTGTTGTTTTGTCCATTTTGTACAAATGGTGATATTTAAAAAAAAAATTATTCTGGTCAGTTTCCGTATATTTTTTAATAATTTTGTATTTTATGACCAATTTTATTTAAAATGTCGCACATTATTCTTTTTAATCTCTCCACTGTAGCAAAAACAAACATTTGACAGGATTTCATTGTCATTCAACCTCTATTGAAATTATGTAAGACATTTTGATCCCGGGATAAATTTGTATTTTGTCTAATTGATGATTGTGATGAAATATGATCAGTGATAATTTAATGTTTCATATATCTGGCAGCTGGGCATTATCTATCAGGTTAAGCAAACTGATTTTATTGAGGCTTCAGCAAATTGAGCATACATTGCAATTTGCTAATAATTGCAAAAATTGCAATTTAAGACACACATTATCATTAATCAGAGTTTTAAACTTTAGGCCCAGTGAAACTTTTGTTAAACCACATGGTTTTCTTTGCCCTGGGAAATTTGTTGATTGGGTGTGTAGAGCCTTGCATGGTATGGTAGGCAGTACTTACTTAAAATATAATTTTGTATTCATTCCAAGAAAAGGGCATTATCTACCAAAGCGTGCCCACGACTTGGCGTGCATGATTAAAAGAACTGATGCTCTAGAACTACTAGAAGCATATTATGCAATTTGTATAGACTAGTATAGAGCATATATTCTTTTAGTCATGCATGGCCGAGTCTTGGGTATGCTTTGGTAGAGAATGCCAAGAAAAAAATATGTAATAATATCATGAAAGCTAGAGTATGATTATCAAAAAAGTCAGAGTTTTTGTCAATTTAACTGGACCAGTAAAGCGGATTGTATTAAAGATTAAAGGGATTGTTGACTTCTGGTATAGAGGGCGCTTCAAGAAATTTTGTTTTTTGTGGGGTTATGAAAAACTGAGTGTCAAATTTGAAAGAGCATACAATTTGAATAAAAGAATAAACGTTTATTTGATCAAAATCGGTTCAGAAACGGCTGAAATATCAATAACGGAATAAATGTGTCATTCCACATTTTTTCCATGATTTAAGAAAGAAAAAAATGCATACACTTTTTCAAAAATTTACAAAAGAGGTTTGTAAATAGTTGTTGATGATCTCTCTATCTAATCATTATTTTAACAAAGCATCACATGCACAATTTTGTATAAAAAATGGTTGAAACCAATGCAATTTTAGAGGGCGCCCTCTTGTGTTTTAACAGCTCTTTTTGAATGAAAACAAGCTTTTTAGTTCTAAAGTCGTTTGTAATTTTGTAATACCTTTCGAGCATGGTGGAGTTATGTTATGGTGCAGGTTTTGGTTACTAAAATTAAGTTTGACCATGTCGACCAAAACAAGTTCCTTTAAGACAGAGTGAGTGCGCCGTTTCATTTTGTTTCGGCAATACAATATACATTTGTAGGCATTTATATTTAAGGGGTTTGATTTCTATTCTTGTGCATCCAAGCGATTATTTTAAAGTCCCGATAACATCCATTAAAGTAAGGGCTGCTGGGGGAGCCATTTTCCTTCACAGTTGGATGAATCTAAAGACACCACACACAATAGTCGCTGAGTTAATGCACTACTGACCAGTGTTTGCTTATTATTGTACCAGTGATTTTAACTGATAGATACAGCTTCTTTGTGTTTGTGCTTTGGGCTGTGCACATCTGTCTGGTATGGTTGTTGATTTTGTGACAAGTTTATGATTTGAATTGTGAATCTTTGTATTTACAGTACAGGTACATGTACCTGTCCTGACTCTTGAAAAGTATATATTTTACAGGTTGATACAAATATATTTACAAAATAAAGACATGCATGCAACTTGACTAGGCAGGATATGTAATTTGTATAGTCATTTAAAATAAGACTAAATATTTTGTTCTCTCTTTTTACTGAGATGTTTTATTATAATAAAGAAAACATCTCAAAAAAATGTACCTTCATTAAAAAAAATGCAAATTTTCTCTTTAAAATGAAAACTTAAATTTTTTTTTATAGTATTTTTTTCAACTTTTTGTTCAGTCTTTAAATGACTGCACATTTAGGGAAAAAAACATTCAGGTTGCAGAATGTGATAACCGTGGGAACCGAATCAGAACATTTAGATTTCAAAACATAATGTTACACCTGTAGACCCAACCTGTTTGCCAGCTCTAGACTAGACAGTAAATAATGTACTAGTCTACATTGTAGGGCACAGTCAACAGTGGAGGTGTGTGACAACAAATAACAATGTGCCTTGGTACAAACACATAATGTACAAGTAGATCAATAGCCTGCTATGGGGGAGAGGTGACTGCTAATTCACCAGATTCCCCCCCCCCCCCCCTGTTTTTTTTATTCATTGAACTTGTTTACTGTGCTGTAAACAAGTGTACATAATACTATTGTAATGTTTTACAAAATTGCCCGTTCACAAAATGTAGTAGATAGCAAGCAGTGTGACCTAAGGCAGGGCTCGAAATTAGCGCAGGCCTGCTGGCCCAGGGTAACTTTATATTAGCCATGGGCTACCAAAATGTTATTAATCAAATTTGCTAAAATGGGGAACCAAAATACGTAGTGTGTCTTGTTTAGGGTCGGCAGATAAAGATTTTGGGCCAGTGAAACTTGAAAAATCTTGATTTTACTTGCCCAACTGAACTGGGCCACAAGTAAAATTTCTAGCATTGCCTCAGTGGTATTTAATGTGATGGATCCAATAACATTGATTTTCTAATGATGTTAACCTCTAGGCTCTTATGGTGTAACATCTGACAAAATCAAGGAGTTTGGTCTCGCTAAGTGCGGCCATGAAAATAGGTAGGGTACATGTATACATCAGTACCTGGAAGATATTTTAAAGGTAATGAGGACCAGATTTGAACAAGATTTTGTTGAATTGGTCCAGTTTGGAATTGTCCATTTGCCACGGTTTCCAGATGTTGAAGTTTAACCCCCTGTAATGCACTCCATTCTCGACTTAGTTTGTAAAGGATCGTTCGTCATGCATGGGGATGCTACACAAGCAACACCATGAATTGCCAATACTAGGCTTGTTTGTGTTTGCTGCATAACAGTACGCCAGTATGTATTAGTATTACTCACTGTGAGCATGGCATTCACAAGAAGGCATAGCCCTCCAAACTACTGTACCTTTAAATGGGAAGCAAAATCCTCAAGCGGTGTACTGTATTTTAAAAATATTATTAGGTCTAGATATATTTTTTTGAGATCCATGTAAGTTTAAGACGGGTCTGTTAAAATAATTGTAAGCACCCGCAGTGCTATTCAATTGTGGTAATATATTTTCTTTTCTTTTTTACCTTTTATCTATAGTCCTTCAGAATCATGGCAGTTGAATAAAAGACTCCCTATAATTATGGTAGCCTCAAACCATCAACAACAACAATATCTAGCCCAAGACTGAGAGTAGAGAACTTTGAGCTCACCTGTTACTCTTGAAGGCAGGTCTTCAAAATATTCTGACTGGTGTGATATGGAAAAAAAAGGTCTTGAATGGATGGGTTAATATCGTTTCTTTACCATACTGGGCATCATACTCGCAAACCATTTTATTGAATGCCTATCAAACTGAGATAGTTAAAGTTCATGTTTCAAATGCACCTGTCTGTAGTAGGAAGTATAGTAAGCTTTCATGAGGAAGATGTGGCAAACAGGAAGATAAAGGAAGTTGCCCTCAATGGCCTGGCTAAATAAATTGGTCAATAAAGAAGGTAGCAGGAAGTCACATGACTAGTAAGCAAACGGTTAATCATTTCCTTTTAAAGGGTACCACCACCCAAAAATAATATTCTTATAAATGAAAGGTAACATCTTTAGTATTCCATTCCATCAACAAGTTCACAAAAATATTTTTCCAGAAAGAAAGACAAATATAATTGGAAAACGCAACACCATTCTAAAGCATGCGTTCTTGGGTCTGAATGTACAAGACTAATTTGTCCAGAGTGAACGAATCGCCCGGGATTCTGTTGTCTCCAAACGTACGCGTGAATAGCATTGGCGCACTCGCAAATGTTTGGCCTGTATGGAACCAGGAAATAGTAGTGGTTCCGTAAGTGGTGGAAATGAATTGCTTTGCTTATGAATTACACAACCCTTTGCAAAATGTTGGGTATCTATTTGATATCACAAAACGGTACCAAAACATATAATTATGTGTTGTTCTTTGCCTGGTGGTCCCCTTTAAGACTGGAAATAGGTGTGCATTGTGTACATACATCACATGTATCAGAGCTTGTTGATGGTCAAGTAAACAATGTTTGTTTTGCTCGGGTTATACCTCAAGTGTATAAAAACTATAACAGGTTTACTTTGTAATTAGTTCTTTGTTCTTGCTTGGATCATAATTTGCTTGCCCTTCAGATACATCGGTACATCCATAAGGTGCATTCTCCAAAGAGTCTAGACCCACGTCTCAGAGGTTTAGATACCAGGCACCATCCTAAATAGATTAAAGCTAAATAACTCTTTTTGTAAAAGTAACATGAAGAATGTATTGGTTCAACTAATTTAGTAAAGTTGTTGAAATTAAAGAAAATGTTTATATAAAATATGGCAACATCTGAACCGGAAACATCATTCAATGCAAAGATGCTTACAGCCAAAAAGTTCTACATACGTGATTGTGAAAATGTGCTGCTAAAGTGCTAAGACTGTACCAATGTTATTCTTCAGTTTATACATGTACACCCACCTTTTCCCCTGTTCTAGATGTGCAGATGAATTGTATTTACATGTAGTTTGTGTTATGACTTTATTAAACGTTTGATTGTTATTAAAAGAGTCAATTTCAAGGCATTTTTTCTATCAGCTGTTTACATTAAGAAATCTTTCAAGCTGTATTGTGGCTAGAAATTAACCTGTTTGCCTTGTGGCACAGTCAATCAGGTAAAAACATGATTTTGTTTCAAATTCTAGTGGCTTTGATTTTCAGTGCGGCCGGGCCAGCGAGCCTGTGCTAATTTTCGAGCATTGCATATAATGTATCCAGCTATTGTTTGAGGAGTTTCCTCCCCAAATCTGGTGCTTAGCTTTAAGGATTGGGGCATCTGAAATGCAATTATGGATGGTGCGAACTTGTCCAATAGCCGAGTCGCTCAGGGTCACGGGGATGATGGGTTTTCCACGCAACACAGAATCTTGTTCAAGGGTCTACCTACGGACCGCTGGGAACTTGATATCGATTGATAAATCCATCCAACTGTAATCCCATGTGAACCAACAGGTTCATACAGTACACATGTACATACAGTGGTGGCAGTAGGGGGCAGTAGGGGGCATGGGGGAGTATCTCCCCAGCACCCCCCCCCCCCCCCCCCCCGCTTAGTTGGAGGCTTTGCCCTCCCCTTATTGCCCCTACCTGAGACAGATTTTTTTGTTGCTCTTGTACATCACCCCCACCCCCGCCCCACCCCACCCCCACACACATACAAATGTTTAATGTGAAATTCTGGCACTGCCTGTATATGCATGATGAAGAGAAGAGAAGATAAAGATCTGTATTGTAGGAATATGTAGGCATGCACTACAGAGTTGTATTCGTATTTAATAAAAACCAAGGTAAAAGGTGGCAAAATATTATCCATTTTAAATGTAAAAGATACCACATGTGACACATACAATTTTAGTGGACTGCAAAATATTGCTAAAAGAGCAAAATTGCTGACATTTTAAAATACATATATTTTATTTACAATAAATATATAAATTATAAGAGATAGCAAGTCCAATTTTAGTGACCTGCAAAATGTCGATAAAACAGCGACACTTTGGGCAACTATATATTTGACAGAACATCTCAAATTGTCATGTTTGAGCTGTGCAAATGTGCGGTCAGAGAAATGTCACCTTCTGCAGGTTTCCTATTGTTGGTGTTAGATATAGTGACAGGTTTCAGTCTGCCGCACTTGTTGGTCCACACAGTTAGACATGGGGTTTTATATTGATGTATTCAGGAAGGTGAAATATTTGACTTTGAAATTGTGTGTGTGTAGGGGGGAGGGGGGGGGGGGGGGGAGGGGGTGACTCTGGGTGAGGTAGTCAACAAAAGAGGTGAGACTGAGCTAGGAATACAAACAAACAGGAACCTCCCTGGAAAACCTGTTATTGCATTGACAATTTGACATCCAGTCCAAACATTCTGCAAACAGAACCAGTTCAGGTAAGGTCAGCTGAATACCAATGAATGTTTGTCCACGAGCAATCTGGAGGCTTTCCATCAATACATGTCGATAGAGAAGTCCTACAGCAAGTCTCCACACTAACGTTTTTCTCTACTGGCCCATTTGGGCAAGTAAAATCATAACTTTTCAAAATTGACTTACCCGAACAGAAAAATTTCTTGCCCACTTCATTAATTCTCTTGTAGTTGACCAATAATTTAGTTGCCCGATCGGGCAACCAAACTAGCCATTTATGACATTTTACTCCACTTGCCCTAAATCAATTTGTACTTGCCCCGGGCAATAGGGCAAGTGCTAGTGTCAGGCCTTGCCTACAGGTCGACAAACATTGTCAAAGTATTTCTTCCGTATAAATTTTGAAGAAGTCGCACTCATACCATCCATGCTCGTACATTGATTGTTTTCTCACCCTGAAGTTATGTTTTTCCCTCTGTGCCATTTTTGGTCAAAAAAATACTGCCAGAGTAGGTCTAATGAATGCTTGTCCATGAGCGAGCAAGTTTTTTGTCAATATTTGTGACAGAGTGGTCATACCTTCATTGTTTTTCTACCCTGCAGTTCTGTTTTCTCCATTCCACTTTAGGTAGCGCAGTCTCTTGCCAGTCGATCAATGCTCAGGCCCTGTCAAATTGTCTCATTGGCATAGTCAGGGTTAATACAGTTTGGGGTGATGAGGTGGGGCCGGGAAGGGGGGGGGGGGTTTCCTCAGGGTAGGGGCACGCTGTGCTTATAGAGTTTTGTTTTATTATAACACAAACACTTTGAGGTGTCAATTGTCTCAATTACAAACAAATTATTTCATGCATTATGATACTTCGCTCATTAGTTATCTTAGATTTTCTTCTTATATGTATTATGTTTTTCAGCAAGCTAAAACAACAATTATTTCTAATTGACAGAAATTGAGATGTTGCATTTTGCAAGGAAACTGGTCTTCATTTAAATCATAAATTGACTAACACTTGTTGGCAGTGAATAGAACATGAAATGTCCACCATCATTTAATTTTGCAGTGGACATCATGAAACTACCATTTTAACCAGATCATTTTCAGAATTTTACTTGCCCGACATCAAGCTTGACTTCCCTGGGCAATCAGGCAAGTGCTAGTGTCGACTGTCCAGCCCTGTCCTATGTTTAAAGAGCCGTTTCAGATTTAGTGTTTGGATATTTTTAGCAATATGAATTACCGCACTCTGCCAGTCTGTCTCCATATATTGAATTCTGGCTGGTGATGGTATTTTGCAGGGGTGCTGCAAATAAATATCCTCATCAAAGTATGCAAAATGAAACAATATGAAAGATATTTACGATAAGTACAATGAGATAAGTGCACTCAGATGGGCAATAAAGGAGTTGATCTCAGACCAACATGCAATAAACTGAAATGAAACTTAAATTGTTTGTGATGATATTGAAAAACATCTCTAGGATCTCATCTAGGTCATCAACAAATGCAAAGGAAACTTTTGATATGAATATAGCCAGACCTGTGTTAAGTGACCACCTCAGGGGAAAACAAGGAAAGTGGCCACTGTAGACAGGTGACCTCTACAAACAGGTTCTATTATACTGTTTTCCTCTGCAGGGGAACATTTACTTTTGGTGCTCACTATAGGGAGGGTGACTGCTATAGAAAGGTGTCTGCTAAGACAAATTTTTAAAAAAGTACAATTTATTTGTAGTCAAGTGAAAGTACATAATATGTTGATTCCTTCATAATTTCAGGATGTCTTTACATACTACTAACTGTACATAGTAGCCTTAATTTTTGTTTAACCATGTACGTGAGCGTCCCATGTTGTAGACAGCGTAGCTATCGCAGAAAATTCATAACGAACAGAAGGCGTTATTGTTGAGTTTGCAGAGATGTGAAAATGGCAATTTAGAGAGCAAGCTCTGCATCAATATTGAGGTCTTTTCATATTGCCCCTGATTTGTTTGTAGTCACATCTGTTATTAACATTTTGGGGACTTGGGTGACCATATTACAGCTGGGAAATGTCGAACCATTTTAATATGAGTGCCAGCTATTTGTGTTCATTTATTATTACCTCCGTGGGGGTGGGATAAGGTTGAGCAGCAATGTGGAACCATTTAAAGGGATCTAGTAACTTTGTTAACATGTCGACAAGTGATAAATGGTTGATACAACGACAGCGTATATTGTTGTTATCTGATATGTCCACTGGGTGTTGTGTAAAAATTTCAAGTTAAATGGACGTTAAATGGCAGAGTAATGAGCACAAATGCAAAGTGATATTCACTAACTCATTGCACTGACTTTGTACACGGTAATGACTATCCGGTGGATAGTTAAACATCTGAACACTTCAACCGTAAATATCTTTGTAACGAAAGGGAAATTCTAAAAAACAAACCTGTCCCATGCTTCTATTGTTAATACAAAAACATCAAGGTATGAGGGAACTGCTAGAATTCCATTTGGATTGTGAGGATTTGGACAATGTAACTAGATCCCTTTAAGAGCCTGCTATAATATTTGTTCATAACACTGTACATGGGGGTGGGGTGGGGTGAGGTTAGGAGGGTTCAGGGCACTTTGTGTTTTTGTGTGAAAATGTGAAACTTCAGAAAACAACTATTGGAATCTATCCAGACAGCTTAGGTCGGTCGATTCACCTCAAATACATTCTGCACTGTACATTGTATGTGTCACAATATGAACGTTGGTAATTTGAAACTGTCATTCTTAGTTGTTTGTTCATATTGTCAAATTTGTTGAATTTTGTTCAAGTTTGATGTATGTAGGTTTATAACCTTATATAAGGTACATGTACCCAGTGTTATTCACAATTTTAGATCACAATCTTTAGTCTAGAAATGTAAGTTATGTTCAATTATATTAATATTTGTAATTTGAAACTGTCAGTCTTAGTTGTTTGTTCAAATTGGCAAATTTGTTAAATTTCTTCATTGAAAGTCAAAATTCTAAATCCCTGTAAAGGTTTATTACCTTCTACACAGTAATATCCACAATTGTTTGTTCGCAATATGTAGAAATATATATAGTTTATGAAACTTGGATGTCAATAAACTAAGTCAATGTACTACATCATATTCTCGTACAAGCTGTTGTTGTGTATCTACATATTTAAATACATTTACATATCAATTCTAAGGCCTATCAAATTGTACATGTTTTTTTGTTTTAAATTTAAAATATTTTGCCAGTTAGGTTTCAATTTATCGACCCTCCATGAGTCCATATGCATGATGCAGAGATGCCAAGTAGTACGTTTTTGCCGTATTTAGTATGTTTTGTTGATTAAATACAGCAGTACGTTTTCTCAGCAATAAATATGTTTGTTTTTCCCCCTTCTTTCCCCCTCCCCCCCCCCAAAAAAAGAATTAAGTTGAACCCTGATAAACTATTACTAAAGTAAAGTTACGTATTTAAAAAATGTATTTTTAAACTTATAAAAACGCTGTGTGATCGACTGAACTAACTTTTATATTAACTCAAATGTAAAGACTATTTTTGCTGCACAGATTGGCTTTGCGAAAAAATGTGATTTTTTTTTTACCTCTAGAGGCTGGCTGCTCTGAAAATACTTTTTTGGGGTTCAAAATACTGTTTTTATACTTCTCAGAATACTTGTTTTGGTTTGTGAAGGTTGTCATCTCTGATGATAAATAAAATAATGAATGTTCACATTTTACTTGCCCGAACAGAAAACAGCTAAACTAAAAGAAAAAGTGAATCGATTTCTAGGTTGCTCGATCTGCTTGGGTAAATTTCTCGCTTGTTTCAAGATGACATTTACATGCAAGGAGTTATATTTTTCTCTCATACCTTGGGCTCATTGCAGAAAGAGTTGCTATTGATTGTAAAGTTGCAATTAATTACGTCAGAAAATATGCAAATTTGAACCAATCGGGTTTGCGCATTTAATCACATGATCTGACTTGCAATTAATAGCAACTTTACAATCGATTGCAACTCTTTCTGCAACAGGGCCTAGATGTAGTAGAAGTAGAACTATTTAAGTTAAACTAAAATGTAAGTTGCCCAGTTGGGCAATCACACTAGACCATTTATTACATTTTACTTGCCTGACATACATTTTACTTGCCATGGGCAAGTGCTCATGTGTCGAGCCCTGGATATGGAATAAATTGTAGTTGTTTGCTTATAATTGGAAACAATTAAGAGTACATGTACATGTAGTTCTTGTTGGTCTGTAGACTGCAGCGGAGATTAACTGTCTTAATCATCTCGTCACTGTCAGCGGAGTAATTAGCCTTGGCAATCAATTCCATCTGTCTCGTCCCATCCACTCTTAGGATTGAATAACTCATTTTGCAATTTGTATAAAAGTCAGTTTCATTTTGAGGGGAGACAATTTGTCCCACTTAATATTGATATTTTAAAGTTGTATTGATCTGTTTATCTCCCTGTAATTTTGATAACTGTTGTATTTGCACAAGTCTGAATGATTATATGTATCTCAGTCATAATTGTTGTATATTGACTGGAAGCTCACTTAATTGTCCCAGTTATTTTTGTAAGATGCATTGATCTGTTTCTCCGTCTGTAATTCTGAAAACAGTTGTATACATTTTGCAAAGTCTGCATCATATGGAATGTAAATAATTTCATGATGGGTAGAATCTCATTTAATTGTCCCACTTAATATATTTCTAAGATGCATTGATCTGTTTTTCGTTCTATTATTCTGAGAAAAATATACATCTACACAATGTGGATTTCTGTCAATAATTATATTTTGAGTGAGACAGTTTTTCCTAATTAATATGTTTGTAAAATAATAGACTTTTCAATGTTTTATTTATTTGATTGGGGCCATCCAGTTCTTGGTTTTGGGCCACCAAAATATGATTTTTGAAAAATATTTTACTTGCCTAATTGGACCACAGGGATAACAAGTTAATTTCTAGTATTGTTAAGTTTATTTAATGCAATATTTATATACATTGCATAGTAATTTCAGCATTATAAAAAGAATAATCTAAATGAAAATGAGCAAAGAAAATTGGGCTTTCCCAGAATCAAACCCGAGACCTCCGGATTGCAAGACCGCTAAGACTGGTGATCTACCACCAAGCTCTACCAAGAGAAAGCTCTTGTGATGGCTGTCCGTCTCCAAAACACTTTTCATGATCATTATAAGGCATGGATGGGTTACTTAGTAATCCAATACCTGTAGTACACTGTTCATATTTTATGTTTCCATCAATGTTTAGAATGTACATGTACTGAGAGATTCATGTGTCTGTCCGAGAGAGTCGAGAATCTGAGAACTGGGATAATGGGTAATTCATTTAGGAACATTTCATCTCTGAGCTTTTAAGCTGTCCCTGTCTCGCTTCTTCCTACATCTAATCTAATGCATTAGTGGCATAGCCCGGGTCATGTGGGGGGCGACATAAAGAGAAATTTGGGAGGGGGGGGGGGGGTGGAGACTGGGCAGAAATGGAATAGGTGTCATATATTTCTTTGAATTCTGTCTATTTTTTTAAAAAGCCCTTCTTAAACGGCCACAAAGCCCAGAATATACGTGTTCCCAGACTCAAAATAAGCAAAGGCCCAATGGCTGGGCTTGTGGCAACCAAAATGAGCTCTGAGCCACCAACACCTAGTAAATAACCATAAATAACAAACTTTTTATATTTTCCATTTGTGGGGACCAACAGATTCAGGTTTTGGGCCACTTTAATTAGAAAAAAAGAATTGTATACCTGCCTGACTTAGCAACAAGCCTCTGTGAAAAGGTTGATATCAAGCATTGGCTAGGGGTAGGGGGATCAGTAAGATGCCTAACCCCCTGTTCACACACACTTTTTTCAGCCCTTAATCATGACTAAAGAATCAGCAGCTGACTATAGAATCAGCTTCTCATTAAAAATTTGTGTGTCTGAACCCTTAATAACGAAACGACGTATCGCTAGTGATGACTAGCGATATGCTGGTTTTATCGTCGTTTTGTACGAGAGCTGACTATAGAATCACGCTTATTCCGTGTGTGAACAACCTTAACTCGCTAATCATGACTAAGTGGGCGTGGCTTAATGCGAACGTTCGCTCGCACAGCTGCAGCGAGACAGCGCAGACAGAAAAAAAATGACAACACACTGCGCAGTAGCAAACTGCGCACTTATACGATGTTCGGGGGGTTCGGCACCATCTGGAAAACAGCTGTTGTTCGATATATGCTCTGTGCGTGTGAACATATACCAGGTTTGATTTAATCATCACTAGCGAAACATCGTATCGCTAGTGATGATTCTATAGAGATGATTAAGGGATGAAAATTTTTGTGTGTGAACACGGGGTATATATGGGGAGTATGATATTGATAGACCCCATACCCCCTGTTATCCATGCCCCTGCCCCCATGTAGAAGCTACTGTAATGTAATGAAAGCGCGATTAGCCTAGATCATGCCCCTCCGATCAGACGATCAGACGATCAGATAGAGTGCAGTAATTAATACAAACATGTTGAGTGAGCAAGGGATGAAGGGATCTTTCTCGTATGTTCGATTCCTGTCTCAGTTTAACGGTTGTTAGGATTTGTAAATCAGATGCGTGGTGCCAACTTGCATATCTCTTGCGCACGGTGCGCAATACACACTGGATCAGTGTTATGCAGTGCGCGCAGACTGGCCTAGTTCAAAATGGTGAACGGCAGTGTAGCATCCCCATGCGTGATGATCCTTAAAGGGGAGCACCAGGCAAAGAACAACACATAATTATATGTTTTGATACCGTTGTGTGATATCAAATAGATACCCAACATTTTGCAAAGGGTTGTGGAAATCATAAACAATGCAATTAATTACCACCACTTACGGAACCATTATTATTTCATGGTACCATATGCGCCATACATTTGCGAGTGCGTACGTTTGGAGACAATAGAATCCCAGAATATTCGGTCTCTCTTTTTTTCCAAAAGAATATTATTTTTGGGTGGTGGTACCCTTTAATAGAAACATAGGATTGAGCAAGAGATAGAGGGATCTTTCTCCTATGTTTGATTCTTGTCTGCTCAAGTTAAAGATTGTCATCCAATGTGAAGCCAAGCGAAAATGGCAGCGTTTTTTTTATTTCACTTTAAATTCAAGACTTTGAATGTGCTGAATACGATATGATGTTGATATATAACACACATTCTCCATGTAATGTAGAGTTCGACTCGAATATTCATATTCTTGACTAAAGAGGGACAATGACATACAATGTTCATTGTATAATTTGTTAGCCATCTACCATTACTACCATGCACATTTCGTATGTTCACTTCTAGAACGCTGTACATATTGTAGTACAACTTTTTTTTGTAACTGCCTTCTGGCACCAATGATGGGTTTGTGCTAGAGCTGTAGAATTACCCTTGATGTACAGTTGTACCTGGAAAGCCCCATTAGGGTCAAGTTCGGCAGATGGGGAGTCCATCGAAGCAATTGAGTCAAATCTGGCTTTGCAGTCTCGAGGATTCACTCAGGGAAATCCTGCACATTTCTTTGATGTACAATAAGTGTTAAACTTCAACTGGTGCCTTCATTTCAAACTCTCATAATGGTATCCATACAGTACATCGTAAGATCAGCTTTTTCTGTGACACGTAAAAAGCAGACCCCTTTGTTATAGATGTACATGTACATGTAGAGTCATGGTTGGAGAAGTAGGTGGAATGATAGACCAATTTGTAATTTTGTATGCCTCCGTCAACGAAGTGGCTGGAGGCATTATATTTTGGGGTTGTCATCTTTTTCTTTTAAAGTTCGTCTCTTTTCACACCACTAGGAATTATTTAGTTGCCCGAATGGGTGAGCAAACTAGACAATTTGTCTAGCCCTGTCGTAGACAGTATACTTTGTTTTGGCACAACTATTAATGGAAGGCTAAATCACATTAATAGTCATCTCTGAATATTGATCTCAAATAAGCATGGCCATTGGTGATGCATTTATTTGTATATCAAGGGAAACAAAACTAGAGCTGCTTCTTCACCATTTGGTGCAGCGAGAAAATTAATATTTTTATTTCGGGGGCTCCATTTTCGGGGGCTACTTTTCCAACTTTCGGGGGCTACAAATTTCCGGGCTCTTTTTCGAATTTCAGGGGCTACTAATAAGCTATAATGCTGTAAGTGATCATTTTATAAGCATTTGATCACAATCCAAACAGAAAAATCCCGAAAAAAAAAAGAAAAAAAAAAAAAAAAAAAAAAAAAAAAAAAAAAAAAAAAAAAATTCGGGGGCGAATTTGGGCATTTCGGGGGCGAATTCGCCCGTCGCCCCCGTGTATTTTTTTCGCTGATTTGGTGTCATTTCAATTATAGGGAATCAATATCAATTCCTCTGTCTGAAAGATGGCATTTTCTTTGGAATTATTCCTGAAAATGGCACATGCTTGAACATTGATCTTCAACTCGAGGTCTACTTTTTGATGATCGATGCAGTGATAATGCAGTAGTGTTCTGAAAGAAGGGTTTGCTTTGTCGCTCCACGCCAAAATCATTGACATTTGGCAAGAGTAGGGTTCCTTTTCTTCAGCATTTGGTGTCATTTCAATTACAGAGAATCAATTTCAAGGCCTCTAGCATTTCACTCTGAAACTGAATATTCTTGGAGAGAAATATTCCTGAAAATGGCACATGGCTGAAAATTGGTCTTGAACTTCCAGTTCTAGTTTTCGGCGATGCAGTGATAATGCTGCTCTTCTTGATAGGGAGTATTGGGTTCGCTTGATCGCTTCCCGCCAAAATCATTGACATTTGATAAAAGAAGGGTTCCTATTTGTCAACATTTGGTGTCACTTTTCAATTATTGAGAATCACTTTCAAGGCCTCCATCATATTCTCTAGAAATATTCCTAAAAATGGCACATGGCTGAACATTGATCTTGAGCTTCAAGTCTTGATAATAAATGCTGTGGTGTGTCTGGAAGGTGAGTATTGGGTTCGCCTGGTCGCTTTTTACGTCAAAAGCATTGACATTTGATAAAAGAAGGGTCCATTTTGTAGAGCATTTGGTGTCATTTCAATTATGAGAGTCGGAATCAATGTCATTGTCATAGCCTGCGGCACTTATTTGGAAACTGGAGATGTTGTGAAAAGGGGGAAAACAGAAGAAAAAGGGGTATAAAAGTAGGGGGAGATAGAGAGAGATAGGGAGGGATGGAGGTGTTGGACTTGAGGTAGATTTAATTTGTTCTCATACTTTGGAATCTGCGGCACTGAAGTGGAAACTGGGCATGTTGTGAAAAGGGGATAAGAGAAGAAAAAAGGTTTAAGAGGAGGGGAAGGAGGAGAGAGAGAGAGCGAGAGGTGTTGGAGCTGAGTTACATGATTTAATTTGATCTCATAATTTGGATTGGGCTGTCCTTGAATGGTGTGATACCTAATTCGGTCTATGTTAAATTGACCTGAATTTAATATGAGATTCTGATTTTGTCACTTCTTCATACAAGCGAGTCCAAACTCCTTGATACAAGTATTGACGTGAAATTGAACCTCTGACATTCTCTTACATGTATAGTTTATAAATGCTTGACTTACAAGTATGCATACAGCCTATTCTTGGGTAATGTAATCTATGTATTTATTTGTTGACATATTTTGTCACTCAAGTTCTGCAGTTCAATAGGTGATATTCTTTCCTATCCATATCAGATACAGTATAAGTACCATATATTCTTTTTTTCACAGATAACATCTTTCATCACTTTGTCTGTTGTTCACATAGAACAGTTTACTGTTACAGATATCATATCAGGTACATATGCCAACATATCAAATACTGTTGCACTTGTGCAGTGGAAATTCCTCAATACCAACTTTAACATCTACACCGGGATAAGATTAAGATTTTTGGCATGTCAAGCAGGCCTACAATATCAGAATATCCATTTCTTGTTTTGACTGAGAACATTATTTTATTACTTTGTCTGAACATCAGTAAAACTTGGTGGACTTGCTTGTACGTTACCCTAGTGGGAAACAAAATAATATAGGGGAATTAGGGCGATTGAGCCCCTGAAATGCCCAAAAGAGCCCTCAAATATCATGAAAATACCCCGTAAATTTGCAATTTTAGAGTGCTATTTTCATGCAGGCAAGCTAGAAAAGTTGCAAAATTTTTTTTTCCATTTTTCCGTGCCCATATAATGTCCATCATCAAGTATATAAATGCCTACACATGCCAGAGACATGCAATTTGTTTATGTGCATTAGAAATTCCTCAAGACTTTAACATCTAAAGCTGATAAGACTAGCATTCCATTCATTCATACATGTGAATTAGCCTTAGTCCCAGGGCTTTTAACATTACAATATGTAAGGCAGGGCTTGACTCTAGCACTTGCCCAATTGCCATGGGTAAGTCAAAATTGATGTCGGGCAAGTGAAATTTCATGAATGGTCTAGTTTAGTAAATCCCATCGGGTGACTAACATTTCTGTCCAACTCCAAGAAATACATGTTTTTCCACTTTGTGTAAATCTCAACTAGATAAACAAACGAGGAATATGCCAAGCAGATTGCTGTACCTACCGCAGTCGCAATTGTTTTTTTCTTTTTCTTTTTTAACAATTGTTTGGGGGCTTGGGGGGGGGGGGGCAAGTAAATTTTCAATTCAGACAATTAAAATGTAAAATGTTGTATTTTGTTAAAATGTAAAGCAGAGTTTGAAAGGAGCACTGACCATCTGGCCCAGGACCTACTGTTCTAGATTGAGCTTCAAACCAAAACATATGGCAAATTGTATTTGTCTGACTATACTAAATATAAACAACCCAAATACTACAACATGTTTGCTCCTTTTCCTTGTTTGGGGCCATCTTTTTCAGCTTTTTATTGCCAAGTATTAATTAAGCCATTTTCAAGGGAATGGATCTTTGATACGACTTTTCTTCAAGTGCTGCTGTGTATAATTTCCCTGTCATTTTCCATTTTGTAATTTAATCTCTTTATAATTATTTTTCTTTTGTTATCTGAGATTTAATATGCTGCGTTACAAGGGGAACCGATAATTAGATCCTTGTATTATCACTATTCTGTGTTGTCGACATGGAATCCAGCTTTTAATTACAAACTTTTTTCACTGTCGCATTATATCAAAGAGCGCTTTTGAAACGAGAGTAGAAAACATTAAACATTAGACGTGATGCTTAAGTGACTGCTAGTGTCTTTTGGGGCTTTTCTGGTGCAAATTCTCCCTGAGCCCCCATGTATTTTTGATGGATCTTTAAACCTGTAGCATTGCATTGTATCTTGGTATGAACAAAATCCTGGATATTGTCATACCACCACTTAAGTGGGATAATTGAAAAAATTAATGCAGGTAGTGGCATGAAAATGTAGACAGAAATATGAGGCTAGTTTTATTTGGATTTAAACATTGTATATTGAAAGACAAAATGGACCTGATATAACTTTCCCCAAATAATTCATTTTCATTGAATGGAAACATCACTAATATCTTAAGGTTCATTGACTTCGGTACACAAAAGCATCAATTCGTTTGTAAAATTTCCTGTGTTTTACACAAATTCTTTTCATTTATCTTCCATATAGCTTTACAAACAAAATTGTTTCATTTATCTTTAACCACATAGGTTTATAGATAAATTTCCTTTATTTCCTTTTTTTCCCATTCATTTAGAATCCGAAGATCTATAACGGAAGGATATATTGCCATTCTTGTTTCTTCTTTCTTTGTTCTTATCTTTCACATGGCTTTACAAATACATTTCCTTTATTTATAATACATTTTTCTATTTAGAATCTGAAGATCTCTAAGTATAGATATATATTGCCTTTCGTGTTTGCTCTTTCTTCGTCGTCGTCTATAAAACCAAACTGTACGTAGTTGTACAAATAAAGCCGAGAGGGATTTGATTAACTGGGGGCCATTATGCAATTTACACAAATCTATGCATGTATGTTTACATATCCTGAGCGGGTTAGTGCTCTAAATCTAATCAATTATTGTCCCATTTTGTCTGCTAGTCTCCTTCTAGCTAGAGCTAGCTAAACTCGCCTTATTTCAAGATCTAGTACTTGAGTAATGTGATTTAACGTAACACATTTTTCGCAAAAGAACAACTATTTTTGTAAGGCCTTATTTCCAGATCTAGAATAATGTGATTTAGTTTCACAAATTTTTGCAAAAGAGAACAAATATTGATTATTGTTGTAGGTTGTTGTTTCACTTATACTACAATTATGTAGCCAGTAATGAATGATTATTACAAAAATTATGTATTTAGGCTCCAAAATGTTCAGTTCATACAGACATTAGACTCGTTTTAAAGTAGAACCCACATCTTGTGAATTCTATCTTCAAATCTAACTTAGATTTGATGCACAATTGCATTTGTATAAATTACTAAAGAAAAGTCTGTATCTAGCAGCATACTTTGTAGATTTTGATTTTGATTTCTTCCAACCCTACAAGATATTGATAGTTCTTAAATTCCTGGAACTGAAATGTACAAATGTATGATTTGACTTGCTCAATTGGGTAAGTAGAGGAATAAAGTTGGTGTGGAGGCTTGTATGATATTAAGAATGTGATATCAAATTACTTAATTTTTTTTAAATTTTTTTTTTTATTTTTTAAATTTATGATTATGCTTTATATTATATAGTATTGTGTAGTAGAATGGTATTTATAGGAGCTCATGAAGCGCAGTTGAATATATATACATAGTTTCTGCACTATATAAATGATTTATTATTTATTATTATTATTATTACTTGATTGCTTTCTGCCATCTGTGGAGATCCTTCCTTGCCTTGATTCATCCATTCAAACAGGAATACCTGTACACCCCCCTGTAATTGCGATATGGCTCTGACATTTTCATAAACCTTTCACCGTCGAGCTAAGCGGTGCGTATCACCCGTATCACCCCGCTCTGACGGGAGAATTTAATAAGAGCTGCCTGTTATATCCATGTCACTTTGATTAGCCGAATAGGAAACCCAGTCGTTTACTGTTTGGTGGCTGGCAAGGGAGAGACACCGTAGTGGCGCTGGTGAGAGCAACCGTGACGCACCATTTCTTGCAGCAATAATGGCCTTGCGAGTCGTAATGAATATGCTTCAATCATCGCTTTTTTCTGGAATATGAGCAATTTTCTTCTTTTTTTAAAGGGACTTACCGTATTTGTCGGTGTATTAACCGCATGGTTTTCCCGATGGAATTACCGGCAAAAAGGGGGGTGCGGTTTGTACACGGAGATAGGGAAAATTGCACGAAAATCCCCACTAGCACAACACAGCATGAAACACTATGCATGGGACTGTAGTGAACAAACGAAGACAGACGGAAGACAAACAAAGACAAAACAAAACATGAATCAAATCAGAGATGAAAAAACTGTACCTTGATATGTTTATTCCTTCTTACAAGTTCAGATTTGGTTCAATCTACCCTCGAAAATAGTAAATTCTAAGCTCTTTTTGGAGATGAAAAATTGCGATCGTACCTTTGCAAGTGGTAGGGGAAAAAAGCGTGTAGACGCAATTTGCTAAAATTAGCGATCAATCACGACAGGATGATCGCTAATTTCAGTCAAATCGCGTCTGCACGCTTTTTTTCCCCACCACTTGCAAAGGAACGATCGCAATTTTTCATCTCCAAAAAGAGCTTCAAATTTACTATTTTCGAGGGTAGATTGAACCAAATCTGAACTTGTAAGAAGGAATAAACATATCAAGGTACATTTTTTTCATCTCTGATTTGATTCATGTTTTGTTTTGTCTTTGTTTATCTTCCGTTTGTCTTCGTTTGTTCACTACAGTCCCATGCATAGTGTTCCGTGTTTTGTTTTCTGTTAAGCTCAACAAATGTTATAAATTACGGATTGATCGGGGAAGGGGCTCATAATTTCCTTAATGTGCTTCAGAGACTTCAGTAAATTGAAGTATATTTCATAGACCAAAACTCTCTGGAAAAGAAGAATGTTTTTTCTTACTCTCGGCACATTTTGACCATCCAAAAATCAAGAATTCTACTATAAATTTTTTTTTTTTTTCATGGAAAACCCCCAAAGTTAGGGATGCGGTTAATACACCGGAGCGGGTAATACACCGACAAATACGGTAGTAACATTGTCCAAATCCTCAAAATAAATTTCTAATTCTAGCGGTTCCCTTATACCTTGTTGTATTCGTATTAACAATAAAATCACGGGACAGGTTTCGGTTTTTCAAATTTCCCTTTCGTTACAAAGATATGTATGATTGAAGTATTCAGATAAGAAAAACTCCGGGCGAGTTTTTCTTCTGTGTACAAAGTGAGTGCAGTGAGTTACTGAATATCACTTTGCATTTTCGCTCATTACTTGGCCATACAATGTCCATTTGACTTGAAATTTTCACACAATACCCTGTGGACATATGAGATTACAACAATATACATTGCATCAACCATTCATCACTTTTTGCACATGTCAACAAAGTTACTAGATCCCTTTAAGAAGAAGGAGCAATGCTCAAAATTAGCACAGGTCCCGATGACCTGGGGCTTCTAAAGATTATTCTTGGTCCACCAAATTTCATTGATGCTAAATTTTACTGGACCAAATTAGCAACCAAATGTAACAGAATGTGTAATGCTTTTCTTTGTTTGGTGCCACTAGATTTAGGTTTTGGGCTACTAGGAATTAAAATGTCTTGTTCTAACTTGCCTATAAACTGGGCCACAAGGCCTACAATTTAATTTCTAGCATTTAGAAGGGATACAGAGAGAAAAAGCCTCTTTTTTAACATCTGAAGAAAAAAAGAAGAAAATAATGTTGGCCTTTAACGTACAAGCACAAAATAAAAGAGAAGAAACTATCAATATATTATCTCATGTGTGGGGAGCCATTTGCTGATTGCAAGTTTAATCGCTAAGAAAATATTATATAAATATTACATAAATGGGTACGTTAAAAGCTACAAAAAAGGGTAATTGCCTTTCTAGTGCATTGTGCCCTTATAATGTCAACATTGAAATGAAAGGACTCGCTTTATTTCAGCCAATTGTCCTTGACTTTGCGGACTGGTGGAGACAGGAGGGTAAATACTGCGTAATTAATTTGCAGATGATGTTATTATCTACACAGTGTCGGCACGGATTAGCTCGTTCATTTATCAGCTGGCTGCAATTCTTCCAGTCACATGGATTCATCCATCATTCATCATCGACATGGACATCAAACAAAGGCAGTAGACGTTGCGAATTAAAGCCTAATTCTGGCTTTTGCCTCCTTAATGAACTAAAAGCAATTGCTGCTTTAAACAAACAAAAATAACACTTTTATCACAGAAAAGTTTTACTTGGAGATAATTTGCAATTTGCCTTAATATTTATCTTTATTAACTCATTAAAGATGATTTAATTTTAGGTTTCACATGCATTCTCAAATTTCTCCAGAGACCCCACCCCAAGTTTATGTATTTTCAGAAGCAGTCCTGAATATGTGACAAAAACTACTGCTCAAATGCCAAGCATCTACAATTCATAATGAGTGCTTCAATGTTTGTTGCGTAATTTGAAAGATAGCCAAGCAAACTAGCAGGGTGCCTATTAAATGAATGTCACATGCAGTTATAAGGAGCAATTTAGGAATTTCAAATGCAATTGCCACTGTAGTTCAGTAACATGCATGGGGTAATTATAAGCAAATTTGATGTTATTTCACATGTAAATGCACTTCTTCAAGCTTCTATGTAATGCCACAGACATGTTTCAGTCAGTGGATTGTGTCGGGATCCAAGTTGTTCAGGTTCGGGATTTAGATTACACGGTGGGCAAAGGATGAGGCAATCGTAGATGATGTAGTTGGCACTTATAATTGATGAGTTTATTTTGTTTAATTACAGTTTGTATATCATCTCCGTATCAATTTAAAATAATTTCGTAAATCTATACAGAGCTCAGAATTGAATGAACTCTTGATGATCTACTTGAAATCATTTGCTTTGTTCATAGTGTTGAAGAATATCGCTCAGTTCTATTGATGGAATATACAACAGCAGCTAAACTCTGAAGAAAAAAACCCCAGTTTGTTTGATCGGACAATGAACAAAAGGCTTTGACACGAGGGAAGCCTCCACACTAACCCTTTTTCCCCTACTGCAGTGCTTCTCAACCTTTTTTAACCTTTTTAACACATTTTTTCGCGGCCCACCTTACAAAAACATATTTGGAAAAAATGACAAAATGACAATAAAACACAAGAAAAATAACTAGCTAGCCCCTAACACACTTTGAGCTTTCTATTACTTCCTCTTCCCCATTTCGTAAAGACATAAATCTTTGAGAAAAAATGTTTAACATGGGATTGTAACAGAATATTGCTATAAATTTCAGCTGTGGTCATGTAAAATAAGACACATCTTATTTTCTTTTTTAATCTATTTTTTTCATTTTGGCCGGCCTCGCGGCCCACCTGAGAGAGCTTCGCGGCCCACTGGTTGAGAAGCGCTGCCCTACTGGCCCATTTGGGCAAGTAAAATCATTAACTTTCCCATTTTACTTGCCCAAACAGAAAATGTACTTGCCCCAAAAAACAATGTGAAACAAATAATTTCTCACTTGCTTCTAACTACACGTAAATGAGATTTCGTAATAGCCCGGTCACATATCAACATATTGCGCAAACGGATGTCAAACGGAGAGCTAAATTTTCCATCCGTTCTATACGTTTCTTGTCCGTTCCTTGTCCGGTGATGTACGTTGTTCTATGTTTTGTACATGAAGCAATGGAGACGACTTTCATCACCAGATAATTTAATTTCGCAAATTGTCTATTCGTTGGGCATACGTTTCCGATATCCGTTGATATCTGACCGGGCCATAAGGAATTACCTTTTTCCCCCTTGCAGATGAACAGCAATGTTAGTTGCCCGATTGGGCAGCCAAACTAGACCATGTTTACAATTCTACGTGCCCAACATCAATTTTTACTGGGGCCAGTGCTAGTGTCGATCCTTGACTACACCCTATTTTTCATTGTTGTGAACTGTGAAGTATTGATTCTTATTTTCATGTGAGTTCATAGATTGCGACATGAAAAATCAATCAATACACCGACGCTGTTCATCGGTGAAAAAGGTTTCAACTGTTTTCTCATCGGAAAGAAAGAGGTGTTGAAAACATCTGTCTCTTCCAAATTATTTCACACTTTTATTGATGTCATCAAATTGATTTCAAAATTGTTAATAACAAGATTTTGGACTGAAAAAAAGATTTATTCATGAATTAAATATGAATCTGAGAGAAGTCTTTTGAAATACTACACTGGCAGTCGTAGCTTTTAGGCATTTTTACACATTTCAATGCAGTAAGAAGGGTAGATGCACATCTTAATTGTCAATAAATTGTAGAACATTTTATTAGATTAAAGGACAATGAAATCCAGACAAATTGTTGTATGCACTATAAGACACTAAATATAATGAATAGTCTCTGAAAATTTGAGCACAATCGGTCAAGAAATAAGAAAACTATGGCTCTTTGAAAAGAGCCATGTATTTCTTTGAGTGACTCAAATTGGCAACGCACTCTGTCAAAGTTGTGGACAACTCCCCATACATTTTGTACACAAAATTTCAGTTTTGTTAAATTTTCTCAAAATGTATGTTTACCCTTCGTTTGAGTTCAACTTATGTTTTGTAGAATGCTTTTATACATAACATATCATGAGTTGGGGGAATGGAAAAATGTGACTATGAAGAAAAATGTAAAAATGGGAACATTTGTGTACAAAACATATGGGGAGTTGTCCACACACTTATCAGAGTGCGTTGCCAATTTTAGTTCCCCATAGGAATAAATGGACATCTTCAAAGAGCCGTAGTTTTCTTGTTTCTTACCCGATTATGCTCTAACTTTCAGAGATTATTCTTCTTAATCTCTTCAAGACTATGAAAGCAACATTTTGCTTGGGTTTCATTGCCCTTTAACTGATACATTCCAAATTTACAGATAAAATCCAAGTAGACACACGATAACTTGATTATAAATGGGAATCTGTGTAAAGCCCTCACTACTCTTTAGTGAGGTAGTTGAGATTTTCTAGTCATTTATAAACACAATGTCCATTGAGTTGTTGAATTGTTTAATAACTTGATATTATTGTATTATTGATGCAAATTGCAAGTGGCTGAATAATGAATGGTAAGTGTGTGTACAGCCCTGGCAATTTTGTCAATTATCACGGCAAGATTGTTCCAGTCAGTTAATTTTATGGACAAAATTCCCATTTATGGTGTAAAAACCAAGAAGATGATGCGACACTCTTTGTGATAAAAAAGAGAAAGCTTGGTACACTCAATGTTCATTAATTTAAATATTTGATAATTCATTTGACATATAAATCCTAATAAGGGTGTGCAAAAGAATTGATAGTCATTGACAGTTTACAGGGCCATTTTCAAAATTGTGGAACATACATTACTTCTTGCAGTCAGTGTGTAATCTCACATTTTTATCATGCTCATGTACAATTTATAAGTAATTATTTTTTTCTACATTTCAAAATGTTTTTGTCACCTGTTAGAACTGCTTCCACATTCCAATAAAAAAGATGCCCAACTGTGAAACGGTACACCACTTTGCTTGCATATGATTTCTGATGCGTGACTGACAGATATATCAACTCCAGAAGCTAGTTGCATGTCTTAATTACGTGTGATGTCCTCTTTTGTATTAACTCGTTCCCTTCGAGATTCTGAAATCTCCATAGACTTTGTACACAACCTACCCAGTTTCCGTGGTCAAGGGTTTAACTTGACCAATTCCTCGGGCAATATCAATCTGTTCTTTTGTCACCTTGTATAGCCTATATTTGTAATGAATAGAAAGGGGGTCATACATTTATTAAGTGACTTAAATAAAGCGTAGAATGTGATTTTAACCTAGTTTGAGACCATCCTTTAATTGATTTCTTTTGTTGGATCAGAGAATGACCATAGATTCTTTTTTTGTTCATTTAAATTAATGAAAAGGCGATATGACTGGAGGAATTAATTTTTTTCTTCTCCTAATATAGCATATAGTGCGTGTTAATTAATGGTAAAAATAAAATGTACATTTCCCCAGAAAACTTGGTCTGTTGTTTTCTCTTGACACTTTCTCTTCTTTAAATGCTTGTTCTTCTTTATGCTACATCTATGTAACGTGCAGAAGCATTGATATGTTTAAATATCCCTCTCACCATTAACATACCTGCCAACTGTTCCGATTTATTCGGAATATTCTGATTTTCTGAATTTTTAGGACCTTAAAAATCGGAATATTCTGATTTTTCGAAATTCTGAATGACCCCAAAAAAAACAATTTATTTATTTTATTTATTATTTTTTTAAACATCTTTTTGCATGATCGGAAAGCGCCAGAAATGTACCAAACATGGCATAATCGGATAGATCACATCATAATAATCATTTATTAGACCCTTGAGCAGTGAAAACGATGTAAAAAAAAAAGAGCCCCCGTGAGCCCCAAAATAGCCCTCGTGAATAATTTCACAAGGGCGTTTTTCTTCCAGACCTCCGCAGTGGGTACAGATTTCTGAATTTCAAATGTTGGCAGGTAGGCATTAAACGCATATTTTCAAAGTATTTTCTTTGATCTTGCAATATACTATTCTTATTTTTATGCTTGTAACATGCTTCGCTTTAACCCTGTTTTTGTATGCGCATGGTGGGAGGCGATGTGTAAACACTTAAAAGGTGCCTTATGAGTTTTTAATATCTCGCACGGCTTTTATGACACAGTGAGATGAATAAAAACAGGCCACCCTTATCCATTGCTTCAGGGTTATTTCCACCCCATAACGTGATTTGTTTAATTCATAAAGCGTGTAAGAGTATGGCACCATAAGAGTAGGAACAATTTTTTTTATTTACCCATCCTCTGCCCATTTCACATCATTCTGTATTTTAAAACGTTTCTGAAATATTATTATGTAAGAAAAAAAATGTACTTAAGTACTGGTTCTTTCAGGTTCTTTTAGAGATTTTTAATGAGTATTTGCTTTAGTTTAGTTTGTTTGAATTCAACACAAAAGTATTTTGGCTTCTTGCTTCAAAATTGCTCACATATTTGTAAAATTTCCTTTAAAAAATTACTGGATATGAATTTGGATAGAATTGTGCAGTTTAAAAAGGGGGTTTGTCCCAGTGAAATTTTCTGCAAGTACTGTATGTTAGCTTCAAATGGTCCATAATTTAAAATTTATCAAGGATGTGGAGATGTTGTGACATGATCGAATGGGTGTGTGACTTCTTATCTTGGGATCTCCTCGAGTTCAAAATGAAGATGGAACAAAGTAAAAAGACTTGCATAATTGGTATTTCTGTGATGGTCAACATTTAGAGCCTGTACTTAGATTTGAAGAGATTCACATACCAAATGTAAGGTGGTCTGCAACTGTCAACATTTAGAGCCACTACATAGATTTGAAGAGATTCACATACCAAATGTAAAGTGGTCTGCAACAGTCAAAATGTAGACCCTCTCCATAGATGTGAAGAGATTCCCAAAATTAGAAGTTCTGAGACGGTCAAAATTAAGAACTTGTACGTAGATGTGAAAGGGGCATCCCTCTCACGCTTCATGCTCCGAGGGATCGCTGAAAATGCTGCTCTTGTACGCCCATACATGTGGTTTGCCAGAATGCAACCTCTAGTTAAGTGCCAGAGGCCAAAAATATGGTCTGCGCCCAGTTGCACAAATTGGCAAATGGAACATTGATTTTTATTATGCTCATCCTTTTACCAACCCCGTTCCCTCTCTTCATCATTCACTCACCCCGTATTCTGGCTCTCTTCATCTTTTGCGTTTCCAATTTACCCCTGTTTTATCTCTCGCCCTCTTCTTTATCTTTTGTATATTCAATTTAGCCGTTTTATATCTCACCCTCTTTCTTCTTTTCATCTTTTGTATTTTAAAATTATGCCTGTTTTATCTTTCGCCTCTCCTCTCTTGTTCTCTTTATCTCTTGTATTTTCAATTTATCCTTGTTTTTATCTCTCAACTTCTCACCTTTTTCCCCTTTGTCTTTTTTCATAATGTCATTATCTCCCTATGAACACTGCTAAATCTGGTCACTAAAACCTGGCACATTATCTGTTTCTCCTCTCTCTATTTCTTTCACTCTCTCCCCCTGTTTCAGCTTTTTATCTTCTCGATAACCATCACTTTCTCACCCCAACTTCTTCTCATTCTGGCTGTTCTTTTCATGTTTTCATATGTTCCCCAGCATGTTCTCTGCCTCTGCTAAATATATATCTATCTTTTCATCTTCCACCTACTCTTTCCCTGCTGTTCAAGCAGACACCCACATTTTCTCACCATCACTTTTTTTGTCTCTTCGTTTTCATCTGTCCAGTTATCCTTTCCATCTCTCCCCTTCTCACCCTCTCTACCGTTTTAATTTCATATTTCTATCCCCCCCCCTCATATTTATTTTCTCTCTCTGTTCATCATTCTCTTAACCATATTCCTTCAATATTCTGAACTCCCCATAGACTTTGTACACAACCCACCAGGTTCTTTTCAACAAAGGGTTAATCTTGTCATTTTTTCATCACTTCATATGTTCAATTTCCCTCTCTTGTCTCTCTCTCAGGAGCCCCCCCCCCTCCCCCCCCCCCCTCCCCCCATCTCTATTTCTGTTACAATCTCTCTTTCTTTCTTATTCTTTTCACGATTTCATATTTTCAATTTACCCCTCCATTCTGCCTCCCTGCTAAACCTGGCACCGGTCTTCATGGGGGTTTCATTAGTTTTATGATGATATTGATCCATAATGCGCTTTCCCACTTATGTCCATCCAATATATCCTATGGGGAACTATAGACTTCAAAGTAGCAAGCGACTGTATAGCAGTGTGCGCAATCATATTGCCAAATTTTTGTGGTGTATTGCTCGCTTTGGTTTGGCCTCGCAAGTTTAAAGCTGAATGAACCAAAGACCACTTAAGGATATCAAATTATCCTTGCAATACAAGAGGGGGAAAGGTGAAATGGTATTTTTGTGGGACACTTTTCACGACTGTCGGCAGTATGCATTGAACTCTATGATAATGGACAGGGCTCTGTTATGATTTTTTTATTTATTTATTTATTTATTTATTTATTTATTTGTATTTATTTTTTTGTTGTTGGGGGCGGGGGGGGGGGGGGGGGGGGGGGGCGCTCTTTCATGCATTTTGGGGGCTTCATCCATTCAGAGTGATAGGGGCGTTCCCTGAGCCCTAATTGTTGGAACATGGAAAGTTGGAACATGGACAAATTTGTGTTTCCTCTCAGCCATGAGTACCATATATGACAAAAGAATCTGTTTGTTCAGTTTTGTTGAGGGAACATAAAATGGGTAGCTTGCATTAGCTCGTTACATTTCCTTCAAATAAAAACGATCCCTGGGAACCCTTGTATGCATATATTTGCTTTCTCTTTTAGCCTTGCTACTGTAAAAATCACATGTTACTCTCACTTCATCCCAGGTCACTAAATAATGTGAGATTGGAGCGAGTATATCATCAGTTTTGAGTGATACAGGCGTTAAGTCCATTTTTTTTATAAATTGAGTTATGCATACCATTTGGGAATTGGGGCTTCCTTTTCAGACAATAATTATTTATAATTTTCAAAATATTTATAAATGATCAAAGAGAGCTACATTTGGTTACTACAGGGCTCCCAAACTTGAAACATGATTTTAAATCTCCGAAGAACAAATTTAAGGCCCTATTTCTCTTTCTCAACCAACGGTATCTTTCCTATTTGTCTCAGACACTAATTAAACATAGTGCTAATGAAAGTAAATTGAATATGGAGGTGTGAAAAGTCCACTCCCAGACAAGCACCATTGATTTTTCTGAGCCCCAGACAATATTTGTGTGTAGTTTATTCAAAAGAGTTGCAAACATTCTCCTTTTATCTCTCCGATGGATGTAGATTTTGATTCATCCCGGAAGGGTTTATAGAAACTTAATTGATTGATCTCTCCATTGAACCATTGCAGATTATTAATTTATGTTTTTTTAAATAATTTATCAAGCCACTTCTGTGACAAGTTGAATTAATTACTTAAACTCTTTCCATAAATTTGGGCAATACTCAAAATAAGCTCAGGCACGTTGGCCTGGGGCCACAAAAAATAGCTTCAGGGCACCAAATTTAATTGATGCTTATTTCCGCTGGCCCGAATGTGCAACTAGATATAAAAGCATTGTTCATGTTTTTCTTTGTTTGGATCCACCAGATTTAGGTTTTGGCTACTAGAAAATCATTAATTTTCAATTTGACTTGCCGGAACAGAAATCGATTGGCCCCCCAAAATTAATCGCACTGGGTAGCTCAATCTGCTTGGGAAATGTCTTGCTTTTTTCTAGATATGTACGCTGACAGTTAATACATTGTAATTACAATTTTCTCTTATTGATTGAACAGAAAGGTTAGTTTCCTGATCGGGCAACCAAACTACACCATTTATTTATGACATTTTACTTTCCCAAAATCAGTTTATATTTGCCCTGGACTATCAGGCAAGTGCTAGTGTCGAGCCCTGCCTCTGCAAGTACTTGATAGAGGTACCTGGAGTGCAAACATGATCTTTACAGAGGTGTGATGATACTGGTGCATTGATACTGCTGACACGAGCGTGATAGTATTGACTGCCTTATTCATCTTTGCGGGTGTTTGGTTCATGCAGTGATATCTTTCTAGGGTACTTTATATACAGTAGTCTCCGCTTAATGGGGTAACCTTTAAAGGGGTACTCCTGTTAAACGGGTAAGATTTGAACAAACATTTCACTTCAGGAAATTTCCACCACTTAAAGGGTTAAATAGGTTAAATATCCCTTGCAAAACACAACCCCATTAAGCGGAGAGTACTGTATTATCAAACCTGTCTTATTGGCCACCTGTATAAAGCAGCCAACCTACCAATGAGTTAGAGCCAGTGAATCTAATTACCTTGGTGATTGGGCTGGGCCAGTTTTGATTTCCTCAGCCCTGGTCACATACTGGTGCATTGATATTGGTGACACAAGTGTGGTAGTATTGACTGCCTTCTTCATCGTTGCAGGTGTTTGCTTCATGCAACCTGTGATATCTTGCTACTTCTAGAACATTATGTATTTTGTAATGTGAGAATGAGAAGGGCGATAAAAAATTGTTTGTACCTCAGAGATAATCATGCTCCAAGTTTGATAGTCGTACAGTAGTCTGTGTAGAAGAGGCAGGGTAGGAAAGATACGGGGGCTGAGGGCGTTTTTGCCCCCTTTTCAAAATAGTCCCTAAAATTACCATAGGTTATTATGTGAAAGATTTCTGGATATCCATCAGATTTTAAAAAGTAGCCCCTGAAATTAAAAATTAATTCCTGCATTGAAAAGAGGCCCTCTTTTATAATTTGTTGGATGTCCTCAAAATTAGACATAAATATTTTTTGAAAATGTTGCATCATGTAGAGGTGGTTCCGACTTATAAGATGGTATGCATACCTCAATTTAGCAACAAATCCATGTAACACCCTTCTCACTTTCACCCAAAGATTTTATGTTTGATTTTACTTTCATGTTTGTTTGATTCTTACATTTATGTGCATAGATGGGAGCAATAGTGGGTGCATGTGCAATGGCATGCTTAATTAAAACTCCTTTACAGTACTTTAGCCCACACAAGTAAATCAAAACATTTTCTGTGTGTTTGATAATGTTTGAGAGTATGGAACTGTACCTGTACCTGCCCATCTAAATTGTCACATGTACATGTATGTGTCTGTGTTTTTTTTGTCTTCTCTATATGTCTGTTGTAAATGTTTGAAAATACCTGTATCGGGTGTAACCAAATATGTTCCAGTGACATACTTTTCAGTGACCCAGAACTTCATATACCTACTGGTACTGAACATGTACCATTTAACCCCTCTACTTAACCTCTCCTTAGACGCATTTGACCCTTTGAACCCAGAAGTTTATGCCCAGGGTTCAGCCTCCAGGGTCTATTCAATAGAAATTCAGAACTGTACTTATGACAAGTTTGTCTTCAATGATTGGTGTAACCATTTGTTCCAGTCACATATTTTACAGTGACCCAGAACTGCATAGCTATGTGTTATGACTCAAGAGCAGGAACCATTTAACCCCCTACTTCACCTCTCTCTAGATGCATTTGACCCCAACTGACCTTTGAATCCAGAAGGTGGTTCTGTCTGCAGGGATTACGGTCTATTAGAATGGTTGAACTATTCATGGCATGTTTACCTCCAGTGGAAACTCCCCCCTGAGAAAAAGACTCCAACTGGAACATTTACAAGACCCTGTACATGTGCTTCATGACCCCTGCTGACCTTTGAACCCAGAAGGTCATGTCCAAGGTTCAGTCCCTAGGGATTGAGGTCTATTAGAAATGAAGAACTATATGTGCATTAAGTTAGAATGTTTACCAAGTGGAAACTACCATAGCCAGGAAGACTCCAAATGTTCCTGTACATGCTGTATCAGATGTCATAGTAATAATGCATCATACAAGATGTAGTTGTGGTAGAACCTGTGGATCTAGCAAGTTTCTCCTTACATGAACTCTTTAAGGGAACATTATCTTATCATGTTAGAGGGTGTGTTTACCTGAATAAATCTCATAAAGATAACAAGAACATTTTGCTAGACCCATATTTTTCTAAATTATATATACATTCTGTATGTTTACAATCAGAATATTTCTCCATGGCGTAATCAGCAAATCATTTCACATTTAATTATCTTTTTGAAATATGTGAAATTTAGTTTGCATAAAGTAAGCCTAAATAAGCATAAACCATTTACATGTATGATTGTTGAACTTAAACCCTATATATACAAGTAAATGAAATAGCTGGAAGGAGATATGCATGTTTGCTACAGGTACACATGTATGAATGTTTGGTGAGAAGAGGAATGGTGGGAGCATATAACCAGGGAAATTGGAGTTCATATAACTTTAGAAATGGGTTCTAATAAAAGATCTGCAAAATGAAAAAATTATGTGTGATATTGATTTCCACGGGGAGACACTTGTGCAAATAGGTCAATCCGACAGGTATTTTGGTCATACAATCAAAAGAATGAGGTCAAAGGCAGATGCCGCTTTGCACAGCCTTAGATTTTCATCACAGATAAACCAAATAGGATAAAATATGCATTTGTGCTACAGGTCTAAATGTTTCGGCATATTTAACACTTGAAAGCCCTCGAAAATGGACATAAATGATACAAAATGAAGAAAAAATTGCATGAGATTGATTTCCATGGGGAAATGCTTGTGTAAGTGGGTCAATCTAATGGGAACCGTGTATTATTGTGGGTCATATGAACTAAAGAATGGGGTCAAAACGAGATGAATTTAAACCGCTTTTCACAGCCTAACCTACATTTCAAAAGAACCTAAATCTGAGAACAGGACCTCACAGATTGGCACCCATTGCACATAAGACCTTGGGGGGTCTTTCACAAACTTCCGAAGTCGAACTTAAGACTATTAATGCAGACTTAACAATTATGGAAAGCAAATGTAAAATTGTTAAACGAGTTCCTTAAACAGGCCTAACATTTTGATAGAAATGATTTAGACTTCAAGTTATTGATGTGAAATTTTGTGGAAAGTTTCAAATATTCACATTTGTGCTATTGAATATGTTTAATTCTGAAGCTACACATGGATTTCCATGAATTTTAAGTCTGACTTAGTGTTAAGTTCAACATTGGATCTTTGTGAAACACCCCCTGGGGCCTAAAGACCTAAATGCTGTTTGGAAGCATGACTAGAACCTGCCACCTTGGTGAAAGAGCATATTTGGTTGAAAATTAATTTTTGATAATGTCACCCCACCCATTGACTGAGCCCCTAATCAAAATGACAATGAACCAATTAAAGTGTCAAATGCGATCAGATGAAGTTTTATATGGTGTGGTTGAAAAACATGGCAGCCTCCAGTGCTCAGTCAAAACAGTTGATATTGGTTTTTAAAAAAATAATTTTTCATTATTAGTGATACCCAAGAGGAAATATACGATTAAAAGTGACAAGAATTCTGCACTTATTACGAACAGCAAGTGAAAATTCCAGCTTTTCCTTCCCCTTTAACCACATATCAAAATGGCTAGATGGGCTTAAAAAAAACTTGAATTACAAGTGCTTTTGAATATTTTTTAAAATATTAAAGTGACATATATTTTATTCACATCCCCAGATTTGAGAGATTTAGAATTAAGAATTGGCTTTTATTGCATTCTGCAGGCATTTTATGAAGGTTAAATAGAAGGGACCCCATGAATTAATTGCACATGTTTACCTTGAAGCCCCCCTCCCCTTCCAAGCAAGTTAGCTTTGGATTGAATAACCAATCGTTGATTACTTTTTGCTGGTCTAGAAAAACTCTTTCCAATCAAGCGGCCCTCCCTAACTAAGTAATCCCATGTTCGGATGAAATTCAGCGCATCGATGTGATGGAACCAGTCTATGTTTACATACAGAGCTGCGTCTGTTTGACGAAGCGAGATTTCTGTTTGACAAATCTTTTGCCACCAACGTATTCGTATTTGATCAATCTCTTGCCACCAAATTATTCCTATTTGACAAATCTTTTGCTGCCAAATTATTCCTATTTGTCGAGTCTCTTTCCACCAAATTACTTTTGCTGTCAGTTTATTAATCCAGAGGCAGGACGCACATCAGTCTGATGGCATGAGCACATTTGCATTACAAATTGGTGCGTAATTTGTTACTCTGCTTTGAAGGGGATTGCGTATACCTGTAACCATTAATGAGCTCTTTGTAGGAATTGCATGCAAATTTTTACAAAAGAGTTTGATTAATTAGACCCTGGATCATGCATAATTGAATTATATAAACCCTACTGAAATGTTATCTTGAAATATTCAGAGTTGTTAAATCATGCCTTTGTATATTTGTGTATTCATCTTTCAGTGGTAAAGTAAATAGTTCCTTCAGAAACAGTAGGGCAATTCCAAGCAAACATTGACATAACCACTGATTTTTCAAATTCGTTGTACCATAACAAATTTGGTATCAAATGAAAGCTAAAAGATTGAACTTTCCAAAAATGTATTTTGTTTTTGAAAAAAAAAATTGTAAACTATTATTTTATTGTTAATATATAGCATAAATTAATTTTCAGTTATTTTCACAAAACATTCAATTAAATATTAAGCATAAAAGAACTGCGAAAAGGAGTTTTCATAAAATTTTAATTCAGTGTTGATAGGATCATTGCTTCAATTTTTCAGATAAATATCAATTTCGTCATTTTCGCTCTTCGTTCCGCTTCAGTGAGTGTCTCATTTACAATCATTAATATGTCACGGCGTTACACTAAAAACATATATTTTTAATATTTCTGGAAAAATATGAATGGGAATGAAATAATTTTTTGTTTTCTCTGTATTAGCCCATAGGGCTATAATATGCATGCTGAATAGCAGCATTATCTTTTACCACTTATTAATATAATCAATATCAATTTGGTCACGGCGTTACGTTTTGTGTAACGCCGTGACGCTACCTACTGGATTCCCATTGACATAACACAGTAGACATAATCAAATAGTGTAAGATATTTTTTGTAGGTATGCTTGGGCATTGCTCATGCTATAATTATATGAATAGGGTCAGTTGATAATGTTTCCATCTCAAAGTTACCCGAGTCATGTATGTGTATGGGTTGTATGTCCGTCTGTCTGTATGTGCATCTGTACATCAGTGTTCTTTTTTTTGCAATATCTCAAGAATCGTTGGATGGATTTCGTTCAAACTTTGTACAATCCATGTATTTAGAGGTACGGATTATTGGATATGATTTTGGTCAGTGAGGTCAAAGGTCAAAGGTCACATAGCTAACAAATATGCAAAAATTATATTATTATCAAGATAGTTTGAGAATCCTTGAAGGATAATATGATAATAATACTGGTATGCGTCCAGTGAAGTATATGACCTGATTAGGGAATGGGGTCATGGGAGGTCATAGGTCAACAGGTCAAAATATTGTTGTTTTTTTTCTCACAATTAAGTTCCAGAATCAATGTTAGAAAGAGTACTGTAGGTAAAAGACAATTTTCTGAAACTGTTTGGGGCACAGGTCAAAGGTCACTCGGATAATTACCAATTCAAAGACAAACATTTACTAACTCTGAAATCATGTTACATGAAACAAATCACTTGCAAATATGCACTGTGCAGACCAAAAATTAAACATTTGTATGTTATTTTGAGAAACAAGGTCAAAGGTCAGATGTCAAAGGTCTCATATTTCATTGTTACATTTAAGTATGTATTTTGGTTTTAATATTTGATGGTTCCATTAACTAACTTCTGAAATAGATAAGAATTTCAATTATGTCCTAAAAGATTTTTTGATCAATAGAGGGCGCTGTGCTGCAAATTTGTGTCATGCGGATGATCATTTAATAGCATCTTGGTTATATCACCCATTCATCTAGTTCTTTATTGATTCTGAATCACTACATTAAAATTATATCATATTATTCATCTCTTTAATATCTCCCATATATATAACATGTACAATTCAGAGGTCACGGCGTTACAGTCACGGCGTTACAGTGCATAGATACATTTATGATATCATATTTACTATGAGCATTGGATTTTTTCTACATTTTTATTTGGATGTTCTAGCTTGATGTCTAGTACAAAGAATCAATGTGACAAAAGTGCAAAATGTTCCTGTAGTTCACAGAGTTTACTTAGTTTCTTAGCATGTAAGAAACCCTTGTCTTTTTGCCGTCACGGTGTTACGGCAGATATTGATATTCATAATTAATAATTTATTGGGAATTTTGGTTTTCTTGCCTATTGTAAATTATTGGTAGGATAGTGGTTACAGATGCATATCAAAAGTTGGTTCTAGATATTTAGATTTTATGAGTTATTTGGACTTTCATTGTGAGAAACACCCTCTGACCGTCACGGCGTTTGCTTGGAATTGCCCAGTACGCACAAATCTCTTTAGTTTTCTTCTGTATTTTTTGTTGAGGGGAAGGGTGGAATGAAAAATGAGATACTCTATCAGCCATATGTTTTTTGAACTTGTAATTCTTTGCACTGGGACTGTATCTCTACCCAGAGCTCTACCTCCAATTCTCCATCCATTCAGTTAAAATGAAGACGTTGTCCATTGTTCCAATCCCAGGGTATCAGCCTGCCAGGGTTATAACTCATACACCTCATGAATTCGCAGGTCTGTTGTTGAAAAGAAATTTATTTAGATCAAACAAAATAAAGCTGTATAGCTGTTTACTGAACTTTGAACTCTTAAACTTAGGATGTAATTTGTAGAAAGTAAGATTTTAACTTAAACCCCGTCCTGGGAGAAATAGACCTTACCTCGATTTTACCCGAGCGACATGTGGATAAGAAACAGTAGGGGGTCTGGTCGTAAAACACGCGGCGAGCCTTCGGCCGCAGTCTTAATCAGCCATCCGCAAAATCCTCACTCGGGTAGGTTACCATAACAACCGCACCTCCCTATCACGCGAACAGCTGGGGCGACATGGAGTATCGGCGCGCGCTTTTTTTTTTTTTCACGGCCATGGCGTCATCAACCCAGGTAACGTTCCGCGCTCGTCTTAATAGGCCGTTTATCAGGATGTCGTCCGGACGTTACCGCGCTATCACCCTGGCCCGACTAGGGTGAATCTCACCCCGATGTCGTCCGGATGTCGTCCTGATGTTAACCCGATTGGAGCTTCTTAATAGAAACGGTGTAGGATCTCATCCGGACAACATCAGGACGTCACCGCGACTATTTTTCTTGATTAAGAAGGGGTCTTAATCGGAATGGTGTAGGATCTCATTCGGATAACATCAGGACGTTACCACGACTATTTTTTTTGGTTAAGACTGGGTTTGAGAGCAAGGAATGTAACTCTACATTCAGCTAAAGATGTCAATTGTTTCATCCCAGCTAGGGTATCAACCTGCCAGGGTTATAACTCATACACCTCATGAATGCAGGCTCTGTTGTTGAAAAGAAATTTATGAAGAATAAACAAAAATTAAGTACTTTCTCCTGCTGTATAGCTGTTTGATGAACTTTTAACTCTTGAACTTGGATGTAATTCTTGGAAAGTAAATCTATCGCCACGTTCGGTTAGATACAGCGCTCATTGTTTCACCCCTGTCAGGGTTATGATTCACAACCTCATGATTGCAAAGATTTGCTTAATGTTGTTTGTTCTTTCAGAGGACAGGTGGGCGAGATAAGGATACCTTGAAGACAAATCATTGGCAGATGTTTTTCATCCATCATAGTCAATGTGTAAAAAACATTTTCTTGTCTTGTCAGTTTGGTAACATGATGATATGCCCATTTTTCAAATTCTTAAATTGTGTTCCATCCATCAAAATAAACATAAAAATCATGCTTTGGCAGTTGTGTGCAATCTATCATAGTCAAAATGTGAAACAATCACGTTCTTATCTGAAAAGTAGGTCGGATTCGTAAATCAAGTGCGCAGTGCCATCTATTCTTGTGAACGCCTTGTGCACGGTGCGTAATACACACTGGCTCACTGTTATGCAGTGCGCACAAACTAGCCTAGTTCAAAATGGCGATCCGCAACGTAGAATCCCCACACATTAATTAAGTCAGCCGTAAAAGTTGAGGGTGAATGATATTACCTCACCAATAACTCCCAGAAGTGCACTTGTGTGCTGTAATGATCTTCCCTCTCAATTTTAGATGAATTCCTGAATTTGTGCTATTATTCCAGGCTGTTTTGTTAATCCCAAATAAAGTGACTTTGTTTTCTAAAGTGAATGCATTACTTGTCCATTGTTTAAACTTGTGACCCAAGACAGGCGCTAATGAAAGTGTGTTATATAGCCTTTCTCACGTGCCTTCTTACTCAGTTTGCTGCATTAAATTATCTTCAAAAAGTAGTGATATTTATTATACCTCTAGGTTGCTCAACTCCGCGGAGAACAAATGTCAACTCATCCTTGTCTTTTGATTCAGCGGAGAAAAGTTGAAGATGAGATCTATCATCTTATCCTACTTCTCTGTACATAACTCACAGTATAATAGACTAGTGTTGAAAATTGATGCTTTCCTTTTCCCCAAATCTCCCACTGAAAGTCACACCTTAGAGAATTTGCCTATTGTTCCAACTTCTGACCTAAGTCAGGTGCAGATGAAAACCGGTGTAACAATCTATTTATTTACCTATCATTTGGTTTTATCCCCAATTTTAGCGCAACAGTTGATATCATTAAATCATTCTTCAATAGAGTTGACGATGATGCCCCTCGTTTCAACTTCCCTGGAGATCATGCAATGTAATCTATTGAGTATGAGTGTACACATTTGGATTATAATCTTCATTTCATTTCATTTCAGCAGCTTTCTAGTTTGTCGTTTTGTGAAGTTATATACATGTAGCTGTCGGCTTTGGCCTATTGCTCAAACTTCTGACCAAATACAGGCACATTTCACCAGCTTTCCTGCTTGTTTTTTTGTATCATATAGCTTTTGGCTTTGGCCTATTGCACCAACTTCTGACCATGTTATGACCAAATGCAGGCACAAATGTTTTTTTCAGTAACTTTATCTCAACGTTTAATTTAATCAAATAATTGTATTCAAGTTCTTGATTGTGTCCCGTGTTTCAACTTGCTCGATCAGGATATGACCTCCAAAACTTTATGATCCTAAACTTGATGATAATTTTACTCTCCGGATTCATTTGTATAACTGCTGACTGTGTGAAAGTGATTTTTGGGGTGATTGCTCGATTCTGTAAAGTCAGTGGATGAACTTAAAACAAGCCCCGCAAGACAAGTTAACCCAAGCTTCACCCATTTATAGCAGAAGCAGAACAATTGGGATTTGGGATAAACATCTGTTATTGGGATTATGGTTATGATAAAGATGATAAAGGAGATGAGACTGTTTCTTGACATTCATTGGATCTTTGTACTGAAGGGCCCCTACAGGTGGCAGGTGGGAAGTCTCTGGAAATCCCTTACAATGATGGTCATGTAATGAACGGGGAGTACAAAGTTGACAGGTTAAACAAAACTTCATCCATTATCCATTAGCAATGATGACAATGATGATGATGATGATGATGATGATAAACTTGATGATGATGATTATGATGATAAACTTGATGATGATGATTATGATGATAAACTTGATGATGATGATTATGATGATGGTGATGATGAAGACGACGATGATGATAAAGATAAAATAATCTATAATAGACAGCTTTTTTATATAAAATGTACAAGATCAATACTGCATCTACAATTATGTGATGTATGACGAGAATGTGTGTAAGTTGTCCAATATTACTATTACCGATAGACAGCCAGTCTATCAAAACATTTAAATGACATCAGCAGTAGCATTGCCACAGCATTTGTCATCTTTTATTTGTCCATTCATTAATAACATCAGAATTTGAGTCTGAAACTGAGTATCTGCATATATTTACTTAATCGAGAGCTACATGTAAATATCTCATAATGGACATAATTAGTGTCTCTTTAAGACTTTAAACAGAACATTTTAGGCACTCATGTTTGCAGATAGTCATTTGATGATAAAACAAACAATACTTGCAAACATTAATAATTGGTTTTGGATGGGTGGGAACCTTTCTCGCTACTTCCATCATTTACTTCGCTTTGTACATGATCTGTGCATTCTCTGAATTTAATGATTAACATTTCATTCAGAAATATTGAGCTTCAGCAAGTATTTTCATGGTTTTTACTGACAAATAAAACTAATTTATATATCTAAAAGTTGCCAGCTACTGAGATTTGTATGTATTTGTGTGATGTTTAAAAATATAAAAACATGTACAAATTGTCCAAAAGATGGGATTAAAGTAAATGGACACTCAATTCTAAAACACTTCATTGTTATTACAAATCAACATTCATGATTGAATTCCATTTTCTTATTTTCTTTACTTCATTTTTTACCCTAAAGATGTTTATAGCCAAAAATACTAGAATCCTTTGCAAACTACAAAATGTGTAATGTGTAGGAAACTAATATGTTTGTGTGACAAACGACCTTAAACTTGCAAATACTGAATGTTCTACATTAATTGATATATTGGGTTATTTATTACATACCATCTGGATGAATTCAAAAACATACATTGTATTGTTATCTGTTTATTATGTATACAGGCTTCGGAGATCAAGTGTCTTACAGATAAAGAAGTGTTCATAAATCAACTCAGAAAAAAGAAATGTTTTTACTCCGTATCAGCTTACAACCAATGTCATACAGCTGGAATTTATAGAATTTATATGCTAACACGTCCTCGGTATTCAATCTTGAATATTACTTTTTGAAAATGGTTTGTTCTAAGTTACATTGAATCTGTAATCATAGTTCCGAATACTATAAGCCTTTTTAATATAAATAATGAAATGAGTTTGTAACTTGCAGAGAATCACAACTTACATAGAATCTCTAATCATACATGTAGTTCTAATTACAATATTTAGCCTTTGGCAAGTTTCTTTTAACTTTTCAAATTTGAGTACTGGGCAATTCCAAGGTAACAGCGTGACGGTAGGAGAGTGTTTCTCACGATGAAAGTCTAAATAACTCACAAAATAAAAATGTCCCGAACCAAATTTTGATATGCATCTGTTACCACTATCCTACTAATTATTTACAATAGGAAAGAAAATCAAAATTCCCACTAAATTATGAATTATGAATATCAATATCTGCGGTAACAGCGTGACGGCAAAAAGACATGGGTTTCTTACATGGTAAGAAACTAAGCAAACTCTGTTAACTACAGGAACATTTTGCAATTTTGTCACATTGATTCTTTGTACTAGACATCAAGCTAGAACATCCAAATAAAAATGTAGAAAAAATCCAATGTTCATAGTAAATATGATATCATAAACGTATCTGTGCACGGTAACAGCGTGACGGTAACAGCGTGACCTCTGAATTGTACATGTTATATATATGGGAGATATTGATGAGATGAATAAGATTATATAATTTTGATGTAGTCATCCAGAATCTATACAGAACTAGATGAATGGGTAATATAACCCAGATGCTCTGAAATGATGGTTCGCATGACACAAATTTGCAGCCTAGCGCCCTCTATTGATCAAAAATGTTTTTGGACAAAACTGAAATTCTTATCTTTTTCAGAATTTAGTTTGAGGAACCATCAAATATCAAACCCAAAATACAAACTTAATTGCAACAATGAAATATTAGACCTTTGACATCTGACCTTTGACCTTATTTCTCAAATTAGCATACATATGTTTAATTTTATGTGGCACAGTGCATATCTACAAGTGATTTGTTTCATGTAACATGATTTCAATGTCAGTAAGTTTTTGTGTTTGAATTGGTAATTATCCGAGTGACCTTTGACCTGTGCTCCAAACATTTTCGTAGAATTTTCTTTTATCTACAGTACTCTTTCTAACATTAATTCTGGCATTTTTTTGTGAGATAAAAAATAAACTACAATAATTTGACCTGTTGACCTTTGACCCCATGACCAAATTCTATAATCAGGTCATCTACTTCACTGAACGCATACCAGTATTAATTATCATGTCATCCTTCAAGGATTCTTGAAATATCTTGAGAATAATATATTTTTTGCATATTAATTAGCTGTGACCTTTGACCTTTGACCTCATGGCCCCAAAATGTATCAGATAATCCATACCTCTGAATACATGTCTTGTACAAAGTTTGAACAGAATCCATCCAACGATTCTTGAGATATTGCAAACAAAAAGTAGGTTGCGTCACGCTGTTACCCAAAAAGTAACAGCGTGACCAAATTGATATTGCTTAGATTAATTAGTGGTAAAAGATAATGCTGCTATTTAGCATCCATAATATAGCCCTATGGGCGAATGAAGAAGAAACAAAAAATAATTTCATTCCCATTCATATTTTTCCAGAAATATTAAAAATACCTGTTTTTAGGGTAACAGCGTGACATATAGATGACTATAAATGAAACAGTCACTGAAGCAGAACAAAGAGCGAAAATGCCGAAATAGATATTTATCTGATAAATTGAAGTAATGTTCTTACCAACACTGAAAGAAAATGTTATGAAAACCTATTTTTGCAGCTCTTTTAAGCTTAATATTTACAAGTATATTTTGTGAAAATAATTGAAAATTAATTTATGCTAATTAATTCCTATGAAATAATAGTTTACGCCAAAATTTTTTTGGAACAAAGTGCATTTCTGAATAGTTTAATCATTAAGCTTTAATTTGATACCAAATATGTTATGATTCAACGAATTTGAAAAATGGGTGCTTATGTCAATGTTTGCTTGGAATTGCCCTACTATAATCCTTTTTCGAAATAATGAAAAGGGTTTGTAACTTGCATGGGATTCACACATTGAATAAAATCTCTAATCATAGTTCTGATTACAATAGCCCTTGGCAAGAACTGTTCTTCAAAGATAACATTCCTTTTTAACTTTTCAAATTTGATTTCTTGGAACAAACTAAATGACTAACATCTACTGTATATAATGTCCTTTTTAAAGGGATCTAGTAACTTTGTTGACATACTGTGCAAAAAGTGATGCATGGTTGATAACATTTATTTTGTTGTATTCTGATATGTCAACTTAATAATGTGTGAAAATGTCATGTTAAATGGATGTTATATTGCCAAGAAATGAGCGAAAATGCAAGGTGATATTTCCTAACTCATTGCGCTGACTTTGTACACAGCTATGACTTTCAAGTGGATGATTAAAATTCTCAACGCTTCAAACATAAGTATCTTTATAAAAGAAGGCAAATTTGACAGACCAAAACCTGTTCCATGCTTCTCTAACAAGGTACGAGAGAGGCCAAGTAAGTTTTGTGGATTTGGACAATGTTACTACATGTAGATCTCTTTTAATAATAGATGTCATTATCGAGAGCTTCTTTCATTTCAACATGATCGTTACACAAGCTCCACTTTTCAGAATTTATTTAGAACACCAATTAAATACCCATAAATTCTCCCTCATGAATCACATAATAGTTTGAATTACATATATGTTTTTTTAACCATAAAAGTAGACATGCTTAAAAATGTTTTTCAATCCTAGAGTTTTGAGCTTTCTTTACTACATTCTGTTCTAGACCATAAAAAAGCCAGTTTGGTTGAATAAAATCATCAATACTTATTCAGAAATCACATAGTATTGAATTACATTTCTGGGGGGAAATTCAGTTTTCAACAATAGAGGTACACATGCTTTTAGTTCATCCTCGAGTATTGAACTTTCTCTATTACATTCCGCACTAGAACATTTAAAAAGCAAGTTTGGTTGAGTGCATAAAATCAAGTGCGATAGGAACTAAAAGGGTTACCGTGCAATGCTGGGGTGTGCCATTGTAGATCTAGGGTTAAATAAAATTGATACAAAATTGTCCATTAAAAATGTCTGAGCCCACCCCTGGATGACCTCTAAATGCCCTCATGCACCAGGGCCCATATTCAGAAAACCCGCACTTAATTATGGTAATTTTTTAAAAATTAATTAATTAATTTATTTATTTATTTTTTTTTTTTTATTATTTATTTATTTATTTATTGTTATTTTTTTTTTTATTTTTTTTTTTTTTTTATTTATTTATTTATTTATTTTTATTTTTTTCCCATACCCTTCTGGGGCGTCAAATTTATATTTTTTTCACTGTAATTTGTTTTAAATTAATTTTTCTGTCCCTTCCAGGGCATCACATTTTTATTTTTTGACCAGTTGAAAAGTGTACCACATGAAATTTGCGATATTTGATGTTGCGAGATGCCGGATGAGCGCTACGTCATTGACGTTCTGGTTTTGTAATCTTATATTTCCAATCCAACAATCCATGAAGTGTGGCTCCAACCCCCCCCCCCCCCCCCCCCCTCAATCAGTAAGGCCATGCTACTCCACGGAGAACACTATTTCAATATCAGCCATTTGGAACTTATGAAATCCTAGTGGATGGATGGAAGATTATCAGTGTGGAAGCAAAGAAAAATAGGCGACTGTAAAAGAAGCTATCACTCAGGGGGATGTCCACCAGTTGTAAATATACGTGGCAGGAAATGTTGCCAATTTGAAGGGGCGGTGGAGATCAAGATTGTTTAAATCCCGAAGAATCCCAGCTAAGTGCTTGTCCATGGTTGCATCTCTCAACACATCCTCATCTAGAGAAGGAGATGAAGACGTCAGTTGTGCTCCATCTTCAAACTTTTTCTTTCTTGAGTCTCTTTATCTCAAGATGCAAGATAAAATGTTTGATGATAGAATTTTGTTACCGATTGAAACTCTTCTATAGATGTCGTTCCATTTGGATTTGCTATCTTGTTCCATTTGATTATATCACTCTAGCTTGCAAGATGCAAGATAAAAAGTTTGATGATACCATTGCGTCACTGATTGAAACTTGTCTATTTTACCTCCTATACTCCTCCATGTTGTTCGTCTTCGGAATACGTATCTTGTTCCTTTTGATTTAACTATAGCTTTCAAGATGCAAGATCAAATGGTTGATGATAGAATTCTGTCACCGATTGAAACTCTTGTAGGTGTCGTTCCTCTTGCTGATGTATCTTGCTCCTTTTGATTCCAGCACTCTAATTCTCAAGATGCTTGATAAAATGTTTGATGATAGCATTTTGTCACCGATTGAAACTCTTCTAGATGTCCTTCCTTTGACTAGAGTATCTACTTCCTTTTGATTCTATAGCTCTCAAGTTGCATGATCAAAATTTCCCTGATTGGTTCCTCTTACTAATGTATCTTGTTGCTTTTTATTCTATCGCTCTTAAAGTGAAACCAGTAAAGTGTCGAACTCCACGAAAATTACTTGGAGCTTCCACATTTCTCTTCTACTGTGTTGTTTGGCTTATGGTAAGAGAAGAATAAAATAGGGTTAGATTTTTGAAAATGCCCCTTTAGTATGACGATATCTATCATTGATAATCATTCAGCTCGAGAGTGTTAATGAACGGTCATAAACCTCATACACGTTATACAGTAATTCGTTGTAAAAGCTGATGCAAATTTGTGTTTTTTTAACCAGGAAAGCAGTGTTCTTTTTCAATGAAACTTTCACACATCATTCGGACATATCTTACAATGATTTTGGTATAGGATTGAAGTCTCAAATGTCATGTTGGGGCAATATCTGACACTTTACAGGTGCACCTTTAAGACAACATGCATGATAAACTGATTAACAGTAGAATTTTGTCACCGATTTAAACTTTCTTCTTGTTCATCTGTTTTCTCTTGCCTACAAGATTGCAAGATAAAATGTTTGATGATAGCATTTTGTCACCAATTGAAACTCTTCTAGATGTTGTTCCTTTGACTAAAGTATCTAGTCCCTTTTGATTCTATAGCTCTCAAGTTGCATGATAAACTGATTGATGGCAGAATTGTCCCTGATTGGTTCCTCTTACTATGTATCTTGTTGCTTTTGATTCTATTGCTCTCAAGACAAGATGCATGATAAACTGATTCATGGTAGAATTCTGTCATCAATTGAAACTTTGATATCGTGTTCCTCTCGATATCTCATTCCTCACTATCTTATTTCCTCTTGGTTCTTCGTGATCTTAAGATGCAAGATGGAATATTTGAGGGGAGGGTCTTGTCACTGATACAGCGGTGGATAAAAGATGGATGATAAAAGATGGATGACGAACGAGTGTTCATACTAGGGCATGCCGCTATGGAATTGATTCAAGTCTAAACCATTTTCCACATGTTAGTTTACAAAGCGCCTTACCTTCTTACCTAGATAGATGAGGAAACCAAATTGGGGGTGGGGTGTGACCTTCTGGAGAAATGCCTACCCCCCCCCCCCCCCCACACACACACACCACCCAGTTTTGTACATGTATGTGCTCCTAGGTGTCATGAGAACATGTCACCATGGTACCCTCAAAGGTGCTAAAATGAATCCTCCAAAATAAACAATATTGAATGGAAAAACATTAGTACTGTCATATTTCAGGCAGGACAAAAAATTCCTCCACCAAAATTGAAGCCAAATGTCCTCCTTTTATGATGTTCATTTGTGCTTTGCTCTGAAGTATTTTATCACTATACAGTGACCTTGAACTGTACATACTGCTGTAGGTCTAGATCGCCAAAAAGAGAAGAATGATGGATTGGTAGAGAAAAGAATGATGAATTAACCCTTTCTGTGTAAAGACATTTAAAGGACATTCAATACATACACAGTTGGGTTATGGTAATGAGAGAGAAGATCAAGATGATAAAGAGAAGAATAATGGATGAAATAACCCTTTCCATGCAAATACATGTAAAGGACATTGAATGAGAACATACAAAGTTGGGTTATGGTATTTAGAGAGAAGGACAAATGGCTCAGAAATTGTTGTTTTTTGTTTTTGTCAAACAAACTTTCTGTTTTGATGCCCCACATACCTGGGGGCTGGAAGGAAGTTGAGATCAAAATATTCATCCATCATTTCACTTTTTGTTTTGTTTTTCTGTTCTGACAGATCTAGGCATCTCAAGGGTAAAGCTGGAGGATTAACCCACTCCATATGGTGTGATGGAAATGACATTGATTCATGATAAATATGAATATTGATTTTGAGATGTTAATCAGTGTACTTCATTGTATTTCAATACATACACCTTCATGTAATACTCCAATGTATAGTGTACACTGAATTGAAATCATAATTGCTCTTTTTTAATTCTTCATAATTTTATATGTTTGCATGAATTTAAAGGGACTTAGTAACATTGTCCAAATCCTCAAGATAAAATTTTAATTCTAGGGGTTCCCTTATACCTTGTTGTATTCGTATTAACAATAAAATCATGGGACAGGTTTCGGTTTTTCAAATTTCCCTTTCGTTACAAAGATATGTATGATTGAAGTATTCAGATAAGAAAAACTCCGGGCGAGTTTTTCTTCCGTGTACAAAGTGAGTGCAGTGAGTTACTGAATATCACTTTGCATTTTCACTCATTACTTGGCCATACAATGTCCATTTGACTTGAAATTTTCACACAATACCCTGTGGACATATGAGATAACAACAATATACATTGCATCAACCATTCATCACTTTTTGCACTTCATAAACAATGCAATTAATTACGGAACCATTATTATTTCATGGTTCCGTACGCGCCAAACATTTGCGAGTGCGCCAATTCTATTCACATATGTACGTTTGGAGACAATAGAATCAAGGACGATGCGTTCGTCCTAGACAGAAGGTAGTCTTTGTATGCCAACCCCTGAACACATGTTGTAGTATGATAGTGATGCTTTTTCCAAATTATGTATATTTTTCTGAAAACCTATTTTTCTGATTTTTTTTGGTGGAATGGACTACTCAAGATGTTACCTTTCTTTTATGAGAATATTATTTGTGGGTGGTGGTACCCTTTAAAGTCAAGAAATCTGCAATATGCTCAATATAACCCATATGTGCATGGATATTTTGTAATTCTATCAAAAAAATTTACATAGTTTGTTTAGTCACAGTTTGTCCCAAATTGCATTTGCTAAAAGAAGGATACATGTAACAGAATATATTTGTTTTGTTTTTGTTTTTATAGAACAAGAAGACCATACAAAAGTGAACCTATAGGGTCGAAGGTGCATTGACATTGCGGTTGTGACAATTTGTTAGGCCCTAATCCTTTGGATGCCATCAGCCGCCAACAAATATGACCTATAACCAATATGACCCAGCGAAGAGATGTATGTTGCCTAATAAAATCCCTTTTAGATGGATCTGTGAATGAGGAAACTGTCCCCTTGCCGTTATACGAGCATTTATTTAACTTTCCAAACCTTTTTAAAATGTTATATTGTTTACTTCCACTTTTGATTTTTTTATAGTTGTCTGATGGATATGGGGATGATAAAAAAACGAATTATGTAAAATAAAATGAAAGAAAGGATTGAAGATGGTACAATCCTGCAAACTTGGGGACAGGGAAGTTCCAACTTAATGGCCCAGTCAGATATCAACGGATAGCGGAAACGTTTGCCCAACGAATAGACAATTTGCGAAATTAAATTATCCGGTGATGAAAGTCGTCTCCATTGCTTCATGTACAAAACATAGAACAACGTACATCACCGGACAAGGAACGGACAAGAAACGCATAGAACGGATGAAAAATTTAGCTCTCCGTTTGACATACGTTTGCGCAATCCGTTGATATGTGACTGGGCTATAAAAAGTTATTGATTTGTATTTTCATTCTAGCACAAATGTAACTTTATATAATTTCCTGCATTTGCCTTTTTTCTTCAGCAATTCATTGCAATTAGAAATTCTGTAAAATGAAACAAAGATGTTTTGTAAGTTTTATCAAAATCTCGCATACTGTATTAATCTGTTTTCATGGTGTTTCTTGATACCTTTACTCTTTAGGAGGGTGAAGAAATAACTATTGTTTATAATGTCAACCAAAGATTTACTAAGGATTCACAAGACATTATCTTTTTGCATACTGATATATTTGTTTTTATTTCAAAGAAAGTATAAACACAGAAGATTTAATAGCAAGGCTGTTAATTGGCTGTAAATCTTCTACTAAAGCTAGGTGAAGTATCAAATTTATTCATTCAAATTGTTCAAATATCTATTGAAATTTGAGATGTCAAATATAACGGTACTAAACGAGCACTTGAAGAGCGCTCACCAGGAAAACTTTCCGGTAAGGGTCAAAGATCTGGAGGAATGGTGTTTTGTCCTGGGGCAATACCATTATCAAAACCTTCCATTTAGTGTCAAGTTATGCGGAATGACAGGCACTGACATTTTGATTGCCTTTTCAATTGCCAATAGTTTAGAAAAGAGTTTCAAAAGAGGGGATGGAGTAGCGGATGGGAGATTGAATTGGTGAGTTGAATGATGAGAGTCTCAAGGATCGGAAAAGGTTGAGTTGTCTCCTTAGACTAGAGTCTTCATCCACTACTAGGTCAAACACCTGATATTTTTGTGTGTAATACGACGGCTTGTGTCACTTTAAATGGATTTTTTTTTTTTTTTGTGCTGAATTGTACACCAATAACACTTGAATAGGATTCAACATGGCATGGTTTTCAGTCGTAGCAGAAATGTGATGAAATTGTGTGTGTGTGTGTTTTTTTTTTTTTTTAGATATCCATGGATCCATATAAACCATTTTGTTCAACTTCAGGCAATGGGGCAGTTTTAATAGCATTAGAGCAGGGACAAAATTAAAATCCATTTGGGGGGGGGGGGGGGGCTACTTTTCACTGATTAATTAAGTGTTACTTGTGTCCAAATCTTTTGTGCACTGCATTTGGTTTCTCCCATGGATAAATAAACCATTGCCACTAGTACCACCCAGCACAAGATCTCTGAGGCCCTGTAAAATGAAATATTCATGTAAATTTGATATTTGTCCCTCGGCTTCAAGGGTAGTGGGAGAGAGAGAGAGAGAGAGCGAAAGTCAAGAGTTTGGATAGTCTTTATGACGTGCGATTTCTCCTGGCAGATCGGCAGAACAAACTGCGTACAGCCCTTGAGTGCATCTTGACAGTGGTATCTCCCTTGTTACCTCTTTCGGTATCGGACGATGGCGATGGGATAGTTACATAGATAAAAGAAGCATATATGACTGAATGATTTGAGGAAAAATAAGTATGAAAGTCAAGAGTTTTGAGAGTCGTTATGACGTGTGATTTCTCCTGGCAGAACAAACCGTCTCTAGCCCTCGAGTGCATCACTTTGACATCTCCCTTGTTACCTCTTTCGGTATCGGAATGTCGGGTGATGGGGTGATGGAATGGTGGGGTAGATGCATTAATATAAAAGAAGGAAAGCTGAATGAATAATCAGGAAAACTCTATAAAAAGTATGAAAGTCAAGAGTTTGTAGAGTCCTTATATGACATGTGATTTCTCCTGGCAGAACGGCAGAACAAACTGTCTCTAGCCCTCGAGTGCATTCTCACTTGGACAATTCCCTTGTTATTTCTTTCGTGTTGGTGTACCTATGATCACTGCAAAGAGGCGATGGGGTACCTAGTTACAATTATACAAAAGAAGGAAAGATAAATGAATGGTTGAATATGAACGTCAAGAATTTGGATAGTCATAAATGATGTTTGATTGCTCCTGGTAGAACAACCTGCCTCTAGCCCTCGAGTGCATCTTGACTCCTCACATCTCTCCCGTTACCTCTTTCAGTATCGGCCTATCGGGAGATGGGGTAATGGGGTAGACACATCAGATAAAAGAAGGAAACAAAATAATGAAATATGAAAGTCAAGAGTTTGAAGAGTCCTTCATATGACGTGTGTTTCCTCCAGTAGAACGGCAGAACAAACTGACTCTAGTACTCTAGCCCTCGAGTGCATCTTCACTTGTGACATCTCCCTTCTTACCTCTTTCAGATGGGATAACTAGTTACATATTATTATACAAATAATACACGGTCTAGAGTGCGTTGTGTAAATGCATTGCACTCGAGGCTATGTTAGCTGTACGTTGTGCACGAGGCGAAGCCGAGTGCGCATGCGCACAGCTAACATAGCCGAGAGTCGATGCATTTACATGACACGCACGATAACAAGACCGTAGTATTATTTGTTTTATAAAACAGGCTCAACCACGGATTGTTTTATTTTGCTAGATTATTGAAAACAGACTCGCCACAATTAGTAACCCAGTCTATCTACTCTCTAGAGTGTGAATTTGTTAGGAATTTACCAAATTAATCATCACTAGCTAGATCGAGTGCACTCGCTTCACTGAATTTGACTGTGCAGCTCATCAGATCAAATGCAGTCGATGGGTAATTGCCGAAAATCCGAAAATTTTCCCGTTAAAAGTGAGAATTATCAAAGAATTGTATGCATTTCCATTCCAAAACTTCCCATTATCAAACCACATACCATATAATTTACGAATCCGCTAAGATTTATTTACTACAGAACAGATTATTTACAAAACGAAGCATTTTCCTTCTTTTTTTGGATCACTTTCGCAAGTTTGACTTCGTAGAACTATGTAAACAAGCATTGTGACGTCACAGCCGTGCAAATATCGCGCAACAAAAAGTGACAACACATGTGTGTTACGCTTTTTCTTGTTTGTTTGTTGAAATTTAATGAATAGTCACGTGACTGGATTTAACCAATCACGTTACTGAATTTACCAGAGCCGTTTTATAAATGTAGATAAAGAAGGATAGATGAATAATTGATTTTAACAAAACTCTTTAAAGGTGCCCCTGTAAAGTACATCTAAGTCCACAAAAATTAATTTGAGCTTCCACATTTCTCTTCTACCATGTTGTTTGGCTTATGGTAAGAGAAGAATAAAATAGGGTTAGATTTTTTCAAATGCCCCTTTAGTATGACGATATCTATCATTGATAATCATTCAGCTCGAGCATTTATAAACGGTCATAAACGTCATACTGTAATTAGTTGTAAACGCTGACGCAAATTTTCACTTTTTTAACCAGGAAAGCAGTATTCTTTTTCAATGAAACTTTCATACATCTTTCGGACATATCTTACAATGACTTTGGTATAGGATTGAAGTCTCAAATGTCATTTTGGGCAATATCTGACACTTTACAGGTGCACCTTTAAGATAAAAGTTTTGAGAGTTTTATGAGGTGCGTTTTCTTCTTGTAGAACTATGGAGTAATTAGAACATTAGAAGAAGGCTGGATGAATGAATGATCAGGAAAAACTCTATAAAATTGATGAAAGTCAAGAGTCTGAAAAGTCGTTATGACTTTTGATTTCTCCCGGCAGAACGGCAGAAGAAACTGCATCTTCACTTTGACATTGCCCTTTGGACGATGGCAATGGGGTAGTTCCATTAGATTAAAGAAGGAAGCTTGACTGAATCATTTGAAGAAGAAAAAAAAAAATCAAAAAATATGAAAGTCAAAGAGTTTGGAGAGTCCTTCATAAGATGTGCGTTTCCTCCTGTTAGAACAAACTGCCTCCAGCCCTCAAGTGCCTCTTTGTACCCCGACATATCCTTTGTTAACCCTTTCCTACTCAATTTAGCAATCCCCATTGAGTTTATACAGGCCCCACCAGGTTATCGGAATTCGCTCATTGCGTTACCATAATGTGCTCATTGAAGCAGAGCGTGCCTATCGTTTGATAACAAAAAGAAATATGGTAGCACTTTCTACAAAACCATACTTTGGGCCATCAAGTTCTGAACACATTGAATGTGACTATGATGGGAGATGTTAACCCATTGACAATAGAAAACTTGGTATACTAGGACGCATACTATGTAGGAAATAAGGACATTCTAAGGGAATCCACATTATCAGTGAGGGAATAATAATAATAACGGGTGAATGGGTTAATCTTCGGAGTTCAAGGGCAACGGAATAAAGGAAATTGGGTTACAACAATGTATATACAAACAATAAAACATTCTTATAACAATAAAACATGCTTACATGTATGTATGAGCCACTTGATGTAAAGAAAGAAAAGAAATCGGAATGTTTTAGTGTCCTTCTGATGACGTAGGACCAGTCTTATATAGGTGTATTTACTTTCTTGAAGCGATAAGAGGCTGTTTGCTAGATCTTCTGACATTATATCGTGTTATGAGTGTTATCCATTTCTGATTCTGGTGTTGCCATGTTGATGTACATTTGTTACTTGTTTTTTTGCCTCGATAAGGGATCTGCTAGGTCCAAAAGCTTGGCTCTTATTTAACTTACAGTTGTTTTTGTTTTGTGCAGATGATGAATGATTAGCAGTTATTGTTCTGATAGGTAGATAAAGAAATGATGGGCTGAAATAGACCTTAATGAAATATCATTATTAATCGTTTTACCCCAATCCCTGTTACTTTCTTATACGCATTATATACATTCCAAGATCATGACCCTTTATAATATATTGTAAATTGGCTATTCTTTTTATCCTCAGTCTTAAAACCATGCATCCTCAATCGTGCTTGCTTATCGTTTAACTTAAGTTATATGTTTGATAAACTTTCATTTTAATTACTATTTTCAAATCTTTTTATCTCCTATCCAGGATAAAGGAAAATCAATAAATGCTGGAAAGGACCCTCCAAGAGCACCAAACAGACATAAAGCAGTCCAGAGAAAGCAAGACTTAGAGCAACCATCGTTAGATTTACATAAAGAACTGGACGAGCAAATCAGATACCTGGAGAAAACAAAGTCAAACCAAAGAACTAGTGACCAACGGGGTCAGATAGCGGACCAGAAATTACCCTTAGACCGGAGGAGGAGTGGGCAGGACCAGGTCCAGAACTTGCCTCAAGACCAAAGGAGGAATGGGCAGGATCCGGTGCAGAGCCTGGACCGCAGGAAGGGTGTTCAAGACCAGGCCCTGATTCGCAGTGGGGCCAGAGAGCCTGTGGACCAAGAGGCATCCAACCAACTGGGGAACAGTGCCCACAAGGCCAGTAGCGTTCACCATGTACAACCAGGGGAAGCTGCAGGAGCCACTAACAACTCGCTCAATGCGGATGATCTGAAAGCGCACCGCTACCGCAGCAAACTTGTCCGGGTGACGCCGACGGGGAACGCAACGTTGGTGCTGGAGTACGAGTCCAAGTGTCCGATCGAGAGTAAAGACGCCATCTCTGCACTTAGCCGGGCGCAGACGGCAGAATGCAAGCAGGAGATTACTGACATTGTTTGCGGAATGCAGGATCGGACGCTGTACCCACTTCACTTGCCTCGGCTCTGCCCATATCAAGGTAGGAAACTAGGAAATCAATTGATTATCATTTCTTTGCTCACAGCTGACATAGCTCTTTGATAATCATTCTTCCATCACTTCCACTCCCCTACCTCCTTCCTCTATTTCTTGTTTCACTTGCCTCGGCTCTGCCCTTACCAAGGTAGGAAATCTTTTTATCCAATGCTCAAAGTTAGCACTGGCCCGCTGGTCCAGGACCACTAACAATAAGCTTATAGGGCCACCAAAAGCACTAAAAGTTAATATCTAGCTTAAGTTGTGTAATCTATTGATTATCATTTCTTTTCACAGCTGACATAGACCTTTGATAATTAATTCTCCATCACTCCCCCTTCCCCTCCTCCTTCCTCAAATTGTTTTGTTTCACTTTTCAATCTGTCCTTATCAAGGTATCAATAGATAACATCTATTATTGCTTTGCTCGCGCTTGACATTGCCCTTTTATGATTAAATTGTTATTATTTCTTCATCACTTCCATTCCAACTTTCTCTTTTCACCTCATTGGGCTATATAGAGTAGATTAAAGTTCCAATATCCACTTCACCTGCCTCTGCTATGCCCCTGTCATGGTAGACCCACTTCCCTTAACGGTTCATGTTTTTGCTTACACCTGAAACGGCTCTATCAATACCAAATAACCAAGTTATCTCCTGCACATTATTTCACCCCTACCCCTCTCCATCACTCCTACCACCCTCCATCACTCCTCCTCCCCTTCCTCCCTTCTCCATTTCTTGTTCCTTTGCCCATTTGCATCAATTGCAGATGAGTTCATGAGCACCTTATTTCCACTCACCTGTCTCCGCTATGCCCCTGTCATGGTAGACCTGCTTTCCGTAATGGATCATCATGCATTTGCTTACACCTGACATAGCTCTATCAGTACTATGTTACCTAGAAGTTATCTAAGTACTGTACATTATTTCATCCCACCCCATCCGATCCCTTCCCATCCCTTCCCATCCCATCCCATCCCCATCTCATCCCCATCTCATCCCCATCTCATCCCCATCTAGCATCATTTACCCCTCACCATCTCCGTACCTGTGTAAATACATTAAGGTTTTTGATTTCCCCCATAGCCAGGATATAACATTTTTAATCTTTCGGTTATAAACACAAAGGAAACTGACTACATGTAGAAGTAAATGTTTGCACTTGGCAAAGATCTTATTCTTTACCCCCAAAAGTGCCAGAGGAGTACATTCACAGTGCCACATTAATTGGAAGGCCACAGCTAAATTTCTTTTTGGGGGATTTGAAAGGAATCTATTGGAAAGCAAATTTTAGGGTATGCACTGAACAATAGAGCCACATACGTATACAATGCCATCGTACAATACAATGAACATGGTCAAGTTCTCTATTACCATTGCTTGCTATCATGCACGTGGCATCCAAGCGGTAGCTTCAATGCAAGTACTTGGCACTTTAGGTGTTAAAGGGCATCAAGCGTGGGGATGCTACACAGCGGGTCGCCATTTTGAACTGGGCTAGTTTGCGCGCACCGCATGACACTGAGCTAACGTGCATCACGCACCGTGCGCAACGTGTACTTAAGATGGCGCCGCGCATCTGATTTGACGAATCTGAAGTACCTTTAAACATCAAGATCATTTGCCTACATGTACTTCTCCCTTCCCAATTACCCCTCTTATAATCAATCTCCTCCTATGATATGTCAATGCAATAGAGTTAGTACCATGTCCGCCCTGCTCCGGCATCCAATGGGTTAAGATCACTTGCCTACATGTACTTCTCCCAAGCCCCCTCTCTCCCTTCCCGATCCCCCCTCTTCTAATCAATGTCCTCCTATGATATGTCATTGCAGTAGAGTGAGTAGTTCCACCCGGCTCTAGCAGCCAATGGGTTAATAGATCTCAATGTCTGCATATCTACATTTAGATGTACACATGTTCCTTTCAATTGCATATTCCTCTCATTTCCCGCTGGCATCCCATTTCCCCTTCCCTTTCCCAATTCATGCCTCATTTGTCTTCTTGGTTCTCAGACTGCTCTCTCGTACATTTCTTGTCTGTGATAGTGCATCGCAGGTCACTATTCTTTTGTTTCTTCAGTATTCATGTGTCCTGTATTAACACAGGGATCACTTTCTCTGTCTAGTCCCACATACTCATTTTCCTGCATCCTTTTTTTTTTATATCAGCCAAATACATCAATGAGATTGAGATATTCAATTGAGCAACCATGGGCACTGAGAATAGCCTAACATATCGGTGGTCCATGGCAGAGCTCTAAGACAGGTCCGGAGAAGTATCAGAAAACTGTAACACAGGGATAACTTCCTCAGTACAGTCCCATATATACTCATTTTCCTGCATCTTTTTTTAATTTCCTGTACAATCACATACTTAATTTCCTGTTTATTTTCTTCTTGAAATCAGCTAAATACATTAATGAGATAGAGAATGACAACACCTTAATTTCAATTGAGCAACTGATTTCTCAGTCGGCCTACATGTGGGTGGTTCATGGCAGAGCTCTAAGACAGTTCCAAAGGCTTATCAGAAAAATATGACACAGGGCTTACTTCTTCAGTACAGTCACACACATTCATTTTCGTGTATGTTTTTTCTTAATTTCAGCCAAGTTATCAATGAGATAGAGAGATGGCAGTACCTTAATTTCATTTGAGCAAACACAGGCTCGGATAGCTTGTTGGTGGTCCATGGCAGAGCTCTAAGACAGTTCCAAAGGCTTACCAGACAATGATAACACAAGGGTCACCTCTCCAGTACAGTCCCACTCACTCATTTTCCTGTATGTTTTTTTCTTAATTTCAGCCAAATACATCAATGAAATAGAAAATGACAACACCTTTATTTCATTGGAGCAACCACGGGCTCGGATAGCGTACATGTTGGTGGTCCATGGCAGAGCACTGAGACAGGTCCGGAGGCTGATCAGACTGTTATACCACAGGGATCATTTCTTCTACATTCATGTGGATAAGGTAGGCATTTGTTCATTGATTGATTAGGATTTAACTTAATAATAATAATGATAATGATAATGATAATGATAATGATAATTAATAATGATAATGATAATGATAATGATAATAATATAGCATTTACAGAACACCCTCGTATCTAGGTACTCTATTCAGAGGCGCATTGTTATTCTTGGTCATCAGGTACTATTCAAACCAGCCCAATCATCTTGTGCACCATCTCAACTCCCTGGGGAGCATGCTAGCCCAAGATGCTCTAATTATATAGGGCACTACAGGCTAATTAACACCCGACCATGTACCCACTTATACTCATGGGTAGATAACAGCAATGTGGATTAAATGCCTTGCTGAAGGACATAAAATGCTGGGGCATTGATTGGTTTCCAATGCGGGTCCTGTGATTATTTATTCATTTTTCTTCAATTCAATTCCACCATTGGTCATTGCATCTTTTCTCGGGCATGGAATTCAAGCTAACTCAGTGTGTTAGTTCATTTGAATGCGACCTTCCCACTGTGCTGCAAATGCAAGAAAGGTTTCACAGTTAAAACACTCTGTGCCTTGAATAGGATTATAAATGAAGGTCTCATAAATGAGAAAGTCACATCTATTACACATATATATTAAGAATAACCTATAGTCTACTTCTTGAAAAGATGTGTTAACCCAGCTAAATCCTGCACTTTACAACCAAATGAAAGTGACACTATGTTCAGCAAGTTGATTCTGGTCTCTAATATAAGATGCAAAGAAAGATGCAAAGTGCATTTAGATCAAAATTATCCTAGTGGTCAAATTAAATATGTTGAATATCATTACAACCTTTTTTATAACATGGCTTCTTGTCTATAAAAGCATTGATCCAGCCTCAGTCTGATCAGTGAAGGTCTCAAACGATTTCCCCCAGAAAATCAATAAAAATGTACTCCCACGCTGCCATGGAAGCCTTTTGTGGAGTTGTCCTTTAATGAAAATGATAGCCGTGTCTGTATTTAAACATGTCCCTCAGTATGTTATTACAGCCCAGATATGTTTCGAGGGGCACTAACGTCATACTATATAGGGCTGATCATCATTGAGACTCTTCCATAAAAATACTGTAGACAAGGCTTGTTGTGTGGGCCTTGAACATTTGAAAAGTTCTTTATTTTAGTTGGCTGACAAGACCATTACAAAATTAAGTCAAACCTCTTTCAAGTATAGTATACATATTTATTGTTTGCTCAGACATCAATGGACATTGAGTTTAATAAGATTCTTGTATTGACAACCACTGTTATCCCAAGGTTTTAGTATAGATGGTCCCCAAATGGCAATATTAATTTGACAATAATTAAGACAATTTAATTGCTAATAATAAATATTTACTGTTCATTCCCCATAGTTCCAGCTAGAGTATTTCAGGACCAGTGATGGCAGTGTCTGTTATACAGTCAAACCTGTCTTAGTGGCCACCTGTCTATAGCAGTCAACCTGCCTATAGTGACCGTCTACAGTCAAACCTGTCTTAGTGTTCACCTGTCTATAGCAGTCAACCTGTCTATAGTGGCCACCAGAAGTGATTTCCTGCAGAGAAAAAATAATGTTATAAAACCTTTCTATAGAGGTCACCTGTCTACAGTGGCCACTTTTCCTGTTTCCCTTTGGTAGCGATCACTATACACAGGTTTGACTGTACAATTTTATGGAACCTGTCTATTGAGTTCACCTGTCTACAGTGGCCACTTTTCCTGTTTCCCTTTGGTGGTCACTATAGACAGGTTTGACTGTACAATTTTATGGAACCTGTCTATAGAGGTCACCTGTCTACAGTGGCCATTTTTCCTGTTTCCCTTTGGTGGTCACTATAGACAGGTTTGACTGTACAATTTTATGGAACCTGTCTATAGAGGTCACCTGTCTACAGTGGCCACTTTTCCTGTTTCCCTTCGGTGGTCACTATACACAGGTTTGACTACACCTCCTTGGGATGTTCAGGGGGGATAGACAGGAGGGATGTTATTCTGTGTGTCACGTCGTGTGTTATTACAGCTGATTATTTCAGCTGTTACGCTTCATAAATAGGGGCTCATTATCTAGCATCCAATTAAATTCACTAGAGAGGGTCATGGGCAAAACGGCCATTTAAATCTAATGATTATATTACATTTCTAATTGTCATGGTCATTTGTTAATTATGACATTTCTACCAAATCTCTTTTATTTCATTCATATTTCTTATTTATAGTGCAGTGCATGCTTTTGTCTTTTCAAAGTAATTTTTATGCCAACGAAGTGGCCGGAGGCTTTATTTTATTGATATTCTTATATTTGTTATGTATCAATTATTGAAAAAAATATATATATTTCAACAATATTTTCAGCTGTATTTCTTGTCTTTTTTTAATCAGTGGGACCCATTCATTTATTTTCAAGGTCATTTCTCTATCATCAAGTGTACACTGTTAACAGACCAATTATAGGAATTACAATGTTCCAAGGCATACATGTCATTGGTGAATGCCAGATATAAAGGGGTCACATTAATGGGCTTGTAACTTCAGGCATACTATTATTCATATCAATAATGGGCATGATTTGAATATTAAAGCAACCGTTTTTAAGGACATTTTCCTCCATTCATTTTATCTTCAGTTGTTCGTCATTACCTGTATGTAACGTTATCTATTTACATTGAAATAGTGGTGCTAAAAGTTCTTTGTACGGATCATTTACTAAATGCAGCACTAACAAACAAAATTTAAAGCCAAAGAACATGTATAAACATTGGGTGAAACCCATCCAAATCATCAAAATTGTTTGATTCCATTGAAATAAATATATTAAGTATATCTTATCCTACATCATTAATTGTTTAAATTTAAAGTATGTTTTAATAATCGCAAAGCTACTAGCAGTAATAACTCTGCTATCAGACTTCTCTGCACTTTGTACTGTTCGTATCAAATTAACAAGAATATGTGAACATTTGAAGAGCTTTTAAGAGGTCCCAGCTGTTGCATGATGGGAAGTCGTTAGAAAGGCCCTCAATTATTTTGTAGCTTACTCATGGAAATTGGCCACTGACTATGAAAGGTGATGATACTCATATTACGAAAGGAGACGATGCATGGAAATGATCATCTTTCAGGGCATACTATAATAATACCTAATTATAATCTTCTTCGAGTTGTCTGCCCACAGGCAGGATTAAACTCATCATGTTTATTATAATAATCATAATAATTAATTTTAATAATCATAATAATTTATTTTAACAAGCATTATAATTTATTGTAATAATCATAGTAATTTATTTTAAAGGGATGCCTGTAAAGTGTCTAACTCCACGAAAATTACTTGGAGCTTCCTCGTTTCTCTTCTACCGTGTTGTTTAGCTTATGGTAAGAGAAGAATAAAATAGGGTTAGATTTTTTCAAATGCCCCTTTAGTATGACGATATCTATCATTCAGCTCTAAAGCGTTTATGAACGGTCATAAACCTCATAAACGTCCGTTGTAAAAGCTGACGCATATTTTCGCTTTTTTAACCAGGAAAGCAGTGTTCTTTTTCAATGAAACTTTCACACATCATTCGGACATATCTTACAATGATTTTGGTACAGGATTGAAGTCTCAAATGTCATTTTGGGCAATATCTGACACTTTACAGGTGCACCTTTAATAGTCATAATAATTTATTGTAATAATCATAGTAATTTATTGTAATAATCATAGTAATTTATTTAATAATCATAATAATTTAATTTTAATAATCAGGATAATTATAGTTATATGTTCTTTTTCTATAACCAATGCTAGAAATCAACTCTTTTTTCCTTGTGGCCCAGTCGGGCCAGTAAGAACCAGATTTTGTCTTATTATTGTGGCTTGAAACCTGAATTTGGTGGCCCCTAACAAAGAAAAACATACAAGATTCTTGTATACATATTATTTGGTTTCCCATTCGGGCTGGTGGAATTTAGCATCAATGAAATTTGGTGGCCAGAAGCCAACTAATATTTTTTTGTATTGGCCTATTGGGGCCACCCTTATTCTGTTTCGGGCCACCAAAACTTGATAAATCATAATTTTACTCACCTGATAGGGCCACCAAAGAAAACAATACATTTTTAGCCCAGTTATAAGTCTACTAACAAGGATGGAGGAGTGTTTAACGATGAAATAATCGTGTAAGTGATTTGAGAATCATTAATTGAGTTGTTTACGTGTGGCAGATGGCTCCATTGCAGTTAATTAGTAATTAGTAGCTGGTTAACATCTGGTAGAAGGATTTCGTCTTCATCAAAGAAAGTCAAGGTACTGTTTTTTTATTTTCAAAGATGAAACTGTACCAGTAGATAATGATAGACTTTATTAAATCATGTTGTTGTTGCTAATAATGATGGCTCCAATAAAGGTATGGGTTTTGTGTTAGCAGTTTTGCATTACAATTGTATGAAGTCTAAATGGGGGGGGGGGGGGGCAGATCAGGGGATATTGAGAATGTGTTGTCACCAGACATAAGGAAACTTAATTCTGATGCAATAGTTAATTGTTCCATTTTAATTTTTTCAAACACATCTTACCTATCATTTTTTTTTTTTCCTTGTCTATTCTTTTTGACATTTTAAAGGTTATCAATCACCTCCCGTTAAAGATGATGTACCATCATATTGAAACTTTGTTTCATGAGTACTCTATATTTGCAGCTTTTTTGTAAGGATTTGTCTTCTCTTTTGGGAGGATGTAATAGGGGAAATGCTTTGACAGGTCATGCATGCCACTCAAACCAGACAATGTTTTGTCAGTTAAAAAAGAGAAGGGCGCTATTGTTGTTTCTTGTATTTGGATATAATCATGTTTAAAGTCTGAAAGCCAATGAAGAAACCAATGTAGCTCTGTTCTATGTTTGTTGAATGCTCAACAAATTAGACAATGTGGCATAATGTATAGGAGGCTCCAACCTACAACATAGTAGGCGTAACTCAATTTAAGTAAAAATCGACTTAGCGCCCCTCTCACTCTCATCCGACAATATCTAGTACTTTGCCACCAATTTCCTCTGTTAGAACTGTTATTCCATTGACTGCTGGCTGTTTTCCATTTTATCACTCGCAAAAGAACTTGGGGAATTTTTTTCTTTTTAATTCTAAGAGTTTCAAGTTAGCCTTTTTAAAATTTCAGAATGTCATACATGTGTGTTTAATACTTACAGGAATTCCAGGGAATATGACGGGTCATGTTTTGAACAGCGTTTAAACCGGAGGATCGAGGATATTTACAGCCAACTTCCTCTGTTATTTCCATCATTCCAATAGATGAAATGATTGATATTATTAGTTTTATTTAAAAGATTAAGGACGATTGGAGAATCACATATTCTTTTTACTTGGAAGAGATTTAAGCCTTTTTATTTCAGTATTGTTTGACAGGTCATGTGTTGTACAGCATTCAAACCAGAGGATATTACAGGAGACTGCCACTGTGATTTCGATCATTCCAAAAGATCAAAAATAGGAAGATTGGAGAATAAAACATATATTTTATTTTTACTTGCAAGAGTTTCAAGATTTCTTTAGAACCTGATGTATATTTTTGTAAAGGATCTTATGGAAAGGATTAGTCAGGTCATGTGTTCCACAACATTCTAGACCAAAAGAGTTTTACGGCTGATTTCCGCTGCTATTTCCGTCATTTCAGTAAGATGACTGTTTCCCTGTTTTTTTATTCATCACAAGTTTTCCCTGTGATTTCCTTTTCTAAATTGGCAATGTTTTTAAATAAAGGAAATGGGAATTTTATATGCATATATATTATCTCTCTACAGTCAAACCTGTGCTAGTTGTCACCTGTCTAGAACAGCCAACCTGTGTATAGTGTACTTTCTTAGTAGAAGGAAGATGCTGCTATAGAGGGAGCAGTATTACATTTTTATTTTTATTTTTTTATATTTTTGTTGGGGGGCATCCTCAAACGCTACCTTTCTCATCACATATGAGGAGTGCAAAAAAATGATATGGAAGTTACTGCTATATAAAGGGGGCAATGTTATAATTAATGTTTTTCTTTGGAGGGGGGGGGGGGGGGACACATCCCCCAAGGCCCCCAGAACTTAGCCATTTCCCTGGTTGGAACCCAGACAGGTTTTCATATGCTACCCTTCTCATTACAATCATCATTAATCAGATGTCACAGACAGAATTCCAGCATAATTTTGTGCCATCATAGTTTTCTGATTGAATTAGCTCTGTTTTTAATGTTTACCATCACGTAGCTGCGTCAGTAACCATCAAGTGATCATGGTATCATCATTACATTATTTACATACCTCGGAATCACTTCCTGTGAAATGTTTACATCTAAACATTTGTATCTTACAACTGAATATACAGCCAACCCTGATGCCTTTATAAGTCAAATGCACATTTATATATATGGTTTCCTTTTCTTTGTTTGTACTCGCATAATGATACACATGCACAATAGGAGACGATAGAATGCGTACATCCTAGACAATAGACTAGTCTTCTTCTGCAGACCCATGAACACATAATTCAGTATGATGATGAGTTTTCAAATTAAAATCTTTTCTGGAAACCTATTTTTCTGAACTTTTTGGTGGAATGGACTACTAAAACTATTATCTTTAATGTATTTGAAATAAATTGTGGGTGGTGGTTCCCTTCGAAAATGCATGTAAACTGTTGAAACCAGGAATCTAAACTTCTCTCCCGTTCCAATTTTAAACCTGGCTGTCTCTTCTTGAACAGTATTTGCCATGCATTGGATATTTGTATACATGTAGGACTTACCGACTTATCCATTCTTTTATCGGCTCTGTATTTCACTTGAACACATAAACATGCTGTCAGTACAAATACAGAGCTCTCTGGTCGTATTATACTGCAGGGCTCCACACTTACCTTTTTTGTTAGTGGCCCGGTCGGGCCAGTGATATACTTTCTTCTTCTTTTCTGGTGGCCCAAAAGAAAAATTGACTGGCCCGAAAATTGTATTTCATGAGTAAACTTGTTACCTGATCAAACCTGTGATTATAGATGAAGCATGACATGGAAGAAAACAAGATTTGTCTAATTTTGTCAATGTCAGGTCGAAAGTCTGCTTGCCTGATTGGGCCACTAAAATATGACTTGTATACATTTTTGCTGGCCCGAAGTGCAATTTCACTGGCAGCGGGCCAGTGCGAGTGTCAAGCCTTGTATACTGTCTGAGGTAGTGAGGTATATCTAGGTATGTGTCTGAGGTAGTGAGGTATATCTAGGTATGTGTCTGAGGTAGTGAGGTATATCTAGGTATGTGTCTGAGGTAGTGAGGTATATCTAGGTATGTGTCTGAGGTAGTGAGGTATATCTAGGTATGTGTCTGAGGTAGTGAGGTATATCTAGGTATGTGTCTGAGGTAGTGAGGTATATCTAGGTATGTGTAGAAGGAGGATCAGGTGTCACAGGGTCCAATACATACTAAATTATTCATAGTTTTAGATCAAACCTGAGAGGTTTTCAATTATTAATTCCAATCTGTTGTCTGCAATAATATAATACAAAAGGGGAAAAAAGCCCCCCCCCCCCATAAAAACAAAACCAAAAACAACAACAAAAACAGACGAACGAACTTAAACATTTAACACTGAGGGAAAAACCTCTACATTGACTGATTGGCATTATGTTATATTTTTGTTGTCGTATAGAATGATATATTTTTTTTTCAGTTATGAAGTTTTTCCTTGAAGTAGATTTGCTTTTTCTTCTGCTGAATAAAAGTTTCAACAAAAATGTAGTGTCTCGGTCAACAATGTCCTGGCAAAATGATCAGGAGGGAGGGGGTGTGGGTTTATATAATCATTAATTAAATTTAGTATCATGACTCTCCAAGAAAAAAGGGATCATGGTTTTAAGTGATGACAGAAACATAAACATTGTATTCTTCCTCTAATTAATTGATTTATGTTTGCTGCAATATACTTTGTAACCATGTGAAGAAAAAAAGAAGGAATTTCCATTAATTTGGACAATTAAATTAGATAAAAACAAATAAGATCCTAAGTCTTCACTCTCCCACGATCTCATCCAAAGAAAATAAATCACTACTCTCCAATCTCTGGGACTCCACAGTGACTTACATGTATATTGATCATAGATTACCTTTGTTTAAAATCCCAGAAACACAATTGAAATTGTATCATTTGGTTTAGCTCTACAAAGTAAAAAGTGATATTGCTGTGACATGTACCTTTTACTTAGTATTACTGCTTGCTCTCCAATCTCTGTGACTCCACAATGACTTTTATGCGGATCATAGATTATCATTGTTTAAAATCCCAGGAACACAAATTCAATTGTATAATTTTGGATTTACAGTTTAAAGTTACCAGACGTCTTTTGTCCTTCAGCAAGACACTTATTCACCACCGCTGCTCTCCACCCAGGTGTATACATGGGTACTCGGTAGGATTGAGGGTGTGAGTGAAGCATGTGTGCACTTCTAAAGTAGCACAGGCTGGAATGTTCACCAGGGAGTAGAGAGAGTGCACAATAAGTGCTGGATTAATTGTGTGTGTGTGTGTGTGTGTGTGTGTGTATCCAATGATCGAGGTAATGCTATACGACGCAGGCCACTGGCTGGAATGCTCCCCAGGGAGTGGAGAGTGTGCACAATAAGTGCTGGATTAGTTGTGGGTGTGTATTCATTGACTGAGGTACTAATATTAGACACAGGTCCCTCTATGAGAACAGTGAAAAAAGCACTGAAGGGCTCAAATATAAGCTGAGTAAACAGAACCAATTATTATAAGTCAAGGTACATATGATATAAACTAATGTAAACTGATTATTGTTGTTATTATAAAGCGGAATTGTTGTGACATTCACCTTTTACTTATTAATTGAAATCGGAAGGTTGTATATGAATTTGTTTTTCTTCTTTTTCCCCAAATAACAGAGGTCAGACTACCTTCACCGTGAGCTCAACAAGATCTCGGAGCAATTCCCAAACATCCGACTGACACCGTGGCGCTACTCAACCATTTGGGGTGGGGCTAGTCTACTCCAGGTCTATCTCAGGGCCATGGAGGACCTGGTCCACATGAAGGACGTCAAGTGGGACTTCTTCATCAACCTCAGCGAGTCGGACTTCCCAATCAAGTAGGTCCAGGAAATTATTTGTGGACTTATTTTACTTTATTCATTTCAATCGACTTAGGGAAAGTGCAAGGGCTTGTGCTAAGTGATGCATCTTTTTTATCAAGTAAATTCAAACTGACCAAAAATATATAATGTACATGAAATCAATCTTGTATCCAACACTTTGTTAATAACAATAAATCATAAATGGAGGTTGGGGTAAGCTTTATTGATGGGTGAAAATGCTTGTGAAAGTTTCTCGTGAAAACATTTCACTCTCCATTTTCTGGGCGCTGTTTGTATGTGTCTCAATCCGTACTGTAAGCCAAATTGCCTCAAGGCTGCTTTTTACTTGACATTTAAATGGATCAGAGGACTGTGTAGAATGGATTCTCATGTTTCACTGAAGCATTGTTGAGTTTCCTGAGGGCTAGGGTGAGGATTGTTTGGCACAAACTGATGAAACGATGCTGCATAAGGAAAGATGCCATCGGCTTAGAGGGGGACATTGTACATACAGAAACGGGAGGGGAAAGGGTGGAAGCGCTAGCAGGTTTGGTGGTTTAACTTACTCAGTTTATCTCAAGGGCACTATTTTCAAGGTCATCAATGGAAATTAAATGAAATATTAATAGCTATTCAATAAATAAGGATTGATATCTTGGCTCTTTTAAGTGTTGGTCGTTTGTAGAATCTATAATTATATTTTCAAAGACAATACAATTATATCTTTGCTTCTGTTTTGAAGGTACATTTTAAAGTTTTTCTAACACACTAAATCAAATTTTCACTGAAGCATCATTGAGGTTTCTAAGGGGATGTAAAGAAGTGTTTAGCACGGACTGATGAAATGATGGTGCAAGATGCAAGATGCCTTCGGCAGAAAGGGGGACATTGTACATTCAGAGACGGGAGAATAAAAGGGGGGAAATTAATAGCGCAAGCACGTTCGATAATTCAACTCTCAGAACATATCTCAAGGGCACTATTTTCAAGGTCATCAATGGAAATTAAATGAAATATTAATAGCTATTAAATAAGGATTGATATTTTAGCTCTTCAAGTGTTGAAGTTTGAACAAATCTAAATTATATTTTCAAAAACAAAACAATTAAATATTTCCTTCTGTTTTGAAACTTGTCCTTTTTAAAAGTTTTTTTAACACTCTAAATCAATTTTTCACTAAAGCATCGTTGAACTTCCTAAGGGTCTAGGATAGAACTGTTTGGGATGAACTGATGAAACGAATGTGCAAGATGCAAGATGCCTTCGGCAGAGAGGGGGACATTGTACATTCAGAGACAGAGAAAAAAAGGGGGGGAAATTAAAATAGCGCAAGCACGTTCGATAATTCAACTCTCAGAACATATCTCAAGGGTACTATTTTCAAGGACATGGGAAAAAAGGGAAATATTTATAGCTCAGTTAGGTCATGGTATCTTTATCTTAGCTCTTCATGTATTACATATTTGTTAATATATCAATGATATCAAAGACAGTTAAGTTACTTTTTTAAGGCTGACCTAAGATCAAGATGCAAGCAAATTCAAGTTTTATTAAAACATTTTTGAGGTTTATAAGGGGCTAGGAGAGAACTGTTTACCCATTAAAGCAGGAGTGAGTGTCTTCAAGAAAAGAGGGGGATATTGTACATTCTGGAGAGAGGAGAGGAAAGGAAAGGGGGAAAATAATACTAGCCCGAGCAGTGCTAGAAGTGTACTTTTTTTCTGGTGGCCCAGTCGAGCAAGTAGAACAGAAATTTGGTAGTAAAATGTTGCTTGCCCAAAACCAAAATTGAGTGGCCCCAAACTAAGAAAAAACTAATATAAATTCAGTTCATATTGGTTGCTTACGTCGGGCAAGTAAAAATTTGACATTTATCAGAATTTAGTGGCCAGAATCTCAATCTTTAGTAGCTCCGCGCCAGTGGGCTTAAGCAGGAAAAATGATTTTCAGGAGGCATTTTTCAACCATTCCTATGAAGTAAGCACTCTAAAATACAAGTTTGGGTGCTCTTAGATGATTTTCAGGGTCTCTTTTGGGCATTTTGGGGGCCAAATCAACCTGAGCACCTGTGTATTTGATCTCTGGGCTCAAGCATGATGGAGGCCTGTCAAGCAAATGTTGTACCAATGCCACATTAAAGGGATCTAGTAACTTTGTTGGCAAGTGCAAAAAAGTGATGAGTGATTAATAAAATGAGTATTGGAGTGATCTGCAATGTCCACAAAGTAATGTGTGAACATTTCACGCTAAATGGATGTTTTTTGGCTCAGATATGAGCAAAAATGTAAAGTGATATTCACTAATTCATTTTACTTACTTTGTACACGGCATGAAATTATCCCGTAGAAATCTGAACACTTCAATCATAAATATCTTTTGAACGAAATGGAAATTTGAAAAACCGAAACCTGTCCCATGCTTTTATTGTTAATATAAATATGATAAGGTATGAGAGAACCACTAGAGTTCCAAGTAAGTTTTGAGGATTTGGACAATGTTACATACCGGTAGTCCCTTTAAATACATGATTGCGCCTATAAAAGCAAGATAAGGATTAACCGCAGACTGGTGGAGTGCTTCTTTTTTGTATAAATGCCCCAGGCCTCCAGGACAAATGAATTTGGTTGGATGAAGATGCCATAAACAATTGAGACATGCTTGAATTATGGACTTAATATCTTGTGACTAGGGGAAAATTAGTTAAAAGTCTCCTAATGGGTATGAAAGTGTTTTTTTATTATTAGTTTGTATTAAATGCCCCAGGACAAATTAATTTGATTGGATGAAGCTGCCATGGAAAATTATTGAATTAATATCATGTGACATTGATGTATTCTGGAGTACTGTAGTGTTAATTCTTTGTATTATGGATGGGTTGAATATTAGAAAGTTGTTTAACAAAATAATGTTTGCCTTTGAGAATTAGCCAGCTACTTGAATAATATAGTTCAAACAAAAATATTGATAAGAATCATTATATTGTGGTTTGGAGGATGGCTTAGACATTATTCAATGTAAATGTTGGTGATCAGTTCTAATAACAAAGCATGCATATTACGTTGTGCTGTTCATAGAGAACTAAATTGAAATTGATTTGACTATGATCCAAGCACATAAGTCCTTACTCATAGACTTTATATTAGAAGTGTTATATAACACAGATGTAAAATATGCTGTGTTGGGTAACAATTAGTGGGGTGCACTTGATTACAAGAGAATAGGGGAAATATAAATCATCTATACTTTCCTGCACTTCGTTATTAGTCACATTTAAGCTTTGTTTTTCTATCCACCTGCTCTTCAGTTTTGTCTCTGTTTATCACTTATGATAGACTAAGAGAGCCAATGAGTTGCTGGTGTCAGTGGCGTAGCGACAGGGGGCATGGGGGGCCACATGACCCCCCCCCCCCCCCCCCAAGTATTTGTAAAAAACAATAGGAAACATAAGGGGACATTTTTTCAAGAAAAAAAATACATAAGGTGTGCCCCCAATAATTTTGCGTGCACCCCCCCATCCCAAATTAGTCTGACTACGCTACGCCACTGGCTGGTGTAATACCTTCCTAGCAACAATCTAGGGTAAATTCTTATTTTATATGAAAGTTTTTCAGTCATCAAATTAAGGATTCTTCTTTCTTTTTTTTCCCTCATACCTTTGAAGTTTGCTGAATTATATAATATTACATTGAACTTTATTTCATTCATCTTTTACCCCTTTAATTGCTGTTGAGTTTTTAATGTTCAGTTTTGCAGCCACTTATAAAGTTTATATTTCCTTCTTTCACTCCCTTTCGATACAGAACTAACGAGTTGCTAGTTACGTTCCTGACGACAAATAAGCGCTACAACTTCTTGAAGTCACATGGCAGGGATGATAGCAGGTAAGGAAACTTTAACCTGTTCCCTCCTAGAATTTGCAATTTCCATAGAGATAACAATAATTATAACAATGACAACAACAACAACAATAATAATGATGGCCACTTTAATATATAGAGTACAATCATGTTCTGTCACGATGTGACACTCCTGGCGCTTTTATTACCCATGGTCATCAGGTACAGTTCAAACCCACACAATGATATTGCATACTTTCTCAACTCCCCGAGGAGCATACTAGCCATATGCCGCCAATGGCACAAGGCTAATTAACACCCGACCATGATACCCATTTATACTCTTGGGTAAAAATCAAATGTCTTGCTGAAGGACATAAATGCTGAAGCATAGATCTGTTTCGAACTCGGGATCCCGTAATTAAAAGTCAAGCACTTATCCAATCGTGCCACAAGACCTCCACCACAATGCAGGACTCACCAGGTTCCTGTAGGCAATGGGTTAAGAAACTAAAGAGTGCTTGGAGGTGATTATTGTTAAGAGAGAAACGGGGCTGAAAGCTTCATTTTTTTTCCTCAAAATACTCTCAAATATTTCTGAGAGGATCAAGTAAAAAATGGCAGCCATCTTGGATGTGGACTGCTCGTCTTGAAATTTGGTAAGGGCTATATATTTGTGTGGGGTTCAACATGTACTCTTTCAAAAGATTTTCATCCTTTAACTAAGGCACGTCACTGTTTCTCTGTCTGGTTGTGGTGTCTCACTCTCTAGAGTAGTGAGATAAGTTATCCCTTGGAAATAAGATATTTGATTAATTGTTTTGTTTTCTTATCCAGTCGTTTCATCAAGAAACAAGGCCTGGATCGCCTGTTCTACGAGTGTGACAATCACATGTGGCGGCTAGCCGACCGTGAGCTACCACAAGGCGTTCACATGGACGGAGGTTCTGATTGGATCGCTGTCAACCACGAGTTCAGTAAATACATCTCCATAGGCAACGACTCCCTCATCAACGGCCTCAAGGAGTTCTACAAGTACACCCTCCTGCCTGCTGAGGTATGTTGGTTAACCCAGGGCTCAGCACTAGCATTTGCTGCTTGCTCGGGGCAAGTAGAAGTTGATGTCGGGCAAGTCAAATGTACAAAATTGGCTAGTTTGCTTGCCCAATTGAGCAGCTAAACAATTGTTCCACTTCGAGAGAACAATGTAATTTCATATGTGTAAATCTCATCTTGAAGTAAGAGTGCAAGTAAATTTTATATTGGGGCAAGTAAAATGTAAGAATATATATATATGATTTTACTTGCCCAAACGGGCCAGTACACAAAAAAGTTAGTGTGGAGGCTTGGACTTTACCCTATAAAGCCCAGGCTTTTTTGAGTTCTCGAAATAATACATTCCTGCGAATTCAGGAGTCCAAATCCAAACGGCATTTAGCCTGACAGCACTGTGATACAGACTAAACTGAAACCAACAGCAAATGGACACCACTCTGCTTTCTTTGATTCAGTTTCGGTTTGGTGTCGGATTGGGTTCGATCTGGTGTTGGTTTGGATTTGGTGGGGTCTCAATGCCGAAAGTTTCACTGAATTCGGACGCGGAATACAGACCGGCGGAAGACCTAACATACATTTGGCCGACACCAAATCTATATCACCCTTAATGATCCCACATTTCTCAGTTTGGTGTTGGTTTGGGTTAGGTCTTGCCAGGGTGACTTGGGTATAACTATTTCAATCTTGTAGTCGGGAAAGGAAAAAACAATTCTTCCTCGCCGCTGTAGACAAATTGGCAACTCGTAATTGGATTGATCATTAGACAAAAGGAAATCATTGATCATCCAGTTTTAAGAGTGACCAACTAGAAAAAAAGGGATGATACAAATTGGCAACAAAGAATATTTTTGATCATTACACAAAGAAAAAGCAATGATCATTTGGTCTTACGTTACCAACTAGAAGAACAAAATTGATATCAATCATGATTTTCTTTTTCTCTGGAAATGCTCATCACATCTGTGAACATTTGGTATTGTTCTTCTGGTTTGATTGCTTAGACTTTCTTTTGAAGCTTTGTGGCTAAATATTAACAGGGTTTTCTTTATTTTATTTCTTCCACAGTCTTTCTTCCACACAGTAATACAGAATAGTGAAATGTGCAAAACGCTCGTCGACAATAACCTCCGTGTCACGAACTGGAAGAGGAAACTTGGATGTCAATGCCAGTATAAACACATCGTTGATTGGTGCGGTTGCTCGCCGAATGACTTCAAACCAGCTGACTTCTACAAAATAAAAGTAAGCTCAGATTCTTTAATCATAAATTCTAATTAGTTATTTTGATATTATGAGGAACCTACAAGAAACTCAAGAAAATTGTTCATCTAATCCTACATTTTAATAAGCAAACTTACAAGTAACTAACTACAAGAGAATACATGGATATATATTGAAAATTTCAGAGTTGTGAATGAATCAATGAATAAATCAGTCAATTAATCAATCAATCAGTCAAGGATCTATCAGAAATCTACCTTTTCACTTTATATATCACAAAGATTATTTACTTCTTCCTTTTAGAGAGCAAGACCAGCGTTTTTCGCCCGCAAGCTTAAGGCAGTTATAAACCCAAGAGGTCATCAACCAATTGGATACAAGGTTAAATGAATGAATGATCCTAAATCGCCACCTTGCCTTTCCACCTATATTACAATATTTACTGCTTTCATTTCAGACTGCGAGACCAGCATTCTTCGCCCGGAAGTTTGAGGCGGTTATAAACCAAGAAGTAATCAACCAGTTGGATACCTGGTTGTATGGAAACTACCTATTCATACACCAGGCATGGACCAATGAAGACCTCTTAAATCTTACCTCCCCAACTTTCACTTGTATCACAATATGTACTTCTTTCATTTCAGACTGCTAGACCAGCATTCTTCGCCCGGAAGTTTGAGGCGGTTATAAACCAAGAGGTCATCAACCAATTGGATACCTGGCTGTACGGTAACTACCCGGTCGGTACGCCGGGCATGGATTACTTCTGGCAGAGCGCATACAACGAGGAGGATACGTTGACGCTTCCTTCGGATGGGGAACGCACTGTACACCAGGCATTCGTGCGCCTCATGGCCAAATATATCAACAAAGCCATCAGCGTAAGTTTGCACAATGGTTGTTTCGTATCAATCCAAGGATTTCATAGTGTACTCACTTTACATGTAGGGAATGCACTGTATGCCAGGCATTCATGCGCCTTATTTGCCAAATACATCAACAAAGCCATCGGTGTGAGTTAACACAATTGTCTTATGAAGCCAATTTTGTGTATCGGTCCATTTATTGTGATGACTTTTATGCTAATCCCCAATCTTCCTCATAATAATAAATGTCTCCTCTATAGCATATTTCAAATCCGAGGGAATTCACAATGCACTTTACACAATGAATATGATTAATATTTAGTATCTACATTTTACATTTGTACAAATGCTTACATCTAATATCATAATTTAACTAGATAACAAGTTAAAGTGCGGATTCTGCATACATTGAAGGGTACCACCACCCAAAAATAATATTCTTATTAAAGAAAGGTAACATCTTTAGTATTCAATTCCATTAACAAGTTCACAAAAATATGTTTCCAGTAAGAAAAAAAAAAATTGGAAAATGCCTCACCATTCTAAAGCATGCGTTCATGCGGTCTGAATTGCGAAGACTAATGTGTGCAGAGCGAACGAATCGCCCGGGATTCTATTGTCTACAAACGTATGCGTGAATCGCATTGACGCACTCGCAATGGCCCGTACGAACCAGGAAATAGTAGTGGTTCCGTAAGTGGTGGAAATAAATTGCTTTATTTATGAATTACACAACCCTTTGCAAAATGTTGGGTATCTATTTGATATCACAAAACGGTACCAAAACATATAATAATGTGTTGTTCTTTGCCTGGTGGTCCCCTTTAAGTTAAATTACAGAAGAACAAATAAATAACCAAACAAAGAGTTATAATGTAGATAGTGAACAACAAGTCCTAATGATTGATTCACCTAGTTCCCTGTACAGAGACCTTGACAATAGACCGCTTCTGTAATGTATGCAAATAATATGCGTATGACGTCAGACTCCCCGTTGGCAAGCTTAACAATAGTAACTAGGTCCGGCAAGCTCCGGCAAACTTAGCTTGCCGGACCTAGTTACTATTGTTAAGCTTGCCAATACGCATATTATTTGCATACATTACAGAAGCGGTCTTTTGCTGGTTCCTGTTTTCCAATGCTACAAATTAACTTTGTTTTCCTTGTGGCTCAGTTGAGCAAGTAAAACCAAGTTTTTTTACATTCTAGTGGCGGAGGCCTGAATCTGGTTGCCCCAAACAAAGAAAAACATTACAAATTCTGTTTTGCCCATTTGGACCACTGGAATTAAGCATCAATGAAAAAAAGTCTCAATTGTTTCTAGCATGGAGACCAGAAGAAAGAGTATAAGTTTAAAGTGATGCCTCCTCTTCCTTAAAAAATCCACTACTTCTTCTGCCACGACACCTTACAGTGGCTTATCTTGTACGTCAGACCCTTCCAATGAAATCAATCAAGTTAAATCCAAATCAAATCAAACTTATTCTGATTCCTTTGTTTCTAGCATGGAGACCAAGAGAAGGAGTGTACATTCAAAGTGATTCCTCTTCTGTTTGAAATCCACAACTTCTACATCGTGGCTTATCGTGTATGACAGACCCTCCCAAATGATATCAATCAAGTTTAAAATCAAAATCAAATCAAACTTTTTTGTTCATTTGTTCACAGCATGGAGACCAGGAGAAGGAGTGTAAGTTCAAATTGATTCCTCTTCTGTTTGAAATCCACAACTTCTACATCGTGGCTTTTCGTGTATGACAGACCCTTCTAATGAAATCAATCAAGTAAGATCAAAATCAAAATCAAATCAAACTTATTTTTGTTTACATATGTTCACAGCATGGAGACCAGGAGAAGGAGTGCAAGTTCAAAGTGATGCCTCTTCCTTACGAAGTCCACTACTACTTCCGCCACGATGCCTTCCAGGGGCTTGTGGCATCGGTGCGAGCGTTCACGGAGTCGGGCAAGTCGACTGTGATGGAGGCATGGCTTGCACCCCAGAAACACTACAAGCTGGTCAACGAGATTGGCCCCTACAAGAGACTGGTCAACATGGAGGTCAGTATGGAATGAGATGTGGTCATTTGGCTTCAGGACCTAATGTTAAAAGGCTGGAATTTTTTCGCTTTCTGTGTACTGATAAGCGTAAAATTCCTGTCACTTCTAGTCGTACGTTTCCTCTTGGGTATCAATAATAATGAAAATAATCAATGTTTTTTAAACTGTTTTGACTGACCACTGGAGGCTGCCCTATTTTTCAACTGTACCATATGAAGCTCATATGAGCTCATATATTTTTATGAACTGGGGCCCGGGACCCTGTTTCATAAAACTTGTCCGATTGTTGGAAATGTCCAATTATTATAACTACACTGCTGACAGCCAATCAGCATTGAGCATTGTGGTTGTTGCCATGGTAGTTACAATGGGCCGTATGCATAAAAACAAGCAATTGCTTGTGCTAGCCTTTTGCTTGAATCGGTATGCACACAAACAAGCAATTGCTTGCAAGCAAAAGCTTTTGCTTACAAGCACAAGCAATTGCTTACTGCTCGTAAGCAATTGCTAACCAAACAAGCAATTGCTTAAAACCGTATGCATAAAACAAACCTTTTACTTGTCTTGATAAGCAGTTGCTTGCGTTTTTTCAAGCACCTCCAGACCAGCTTGAGCTCTTGCTTACTAAGGACATTCATGTTTTAGAATCAAGTTTTCATACCGTTTCAGGATGATTTAGAACTCCTGGTTCCAGAGGTTATGTTGTGATTACATATTTAATCAATTGGCTGTTATTTTAGACATTTATATCCATGTAGGCAATTTTGTTCATGATTTGAAAATATTTGCGTAAGAAAAATACTGTTGCCAGGTCGGGCACGACCAGGGAAAGCTGCTATGCAAGGGACTACACGACGTTTGCATACACTACGAATCCCCTTTGTTGTCATGCAGTGCGATGTTCGCACAACCGTAACGATGCTTTGTTCAACACGTAAGCAATTGCTTAGGCAGTGTAAGCAAAAGGTTTCAGCACAAGCAAAAGCTTATGCATACGAAATTAAGCAATTGCTTGAACTTGATCTTTTGCTTGACAAGCTCTTGCTTGTGCTTGAAGCAAATTCTTATAAGCAATTGCTACGTTTTATGCATACGGCCCAATAACTGGACACTAACAACAATTGGACAAGTTTTATGAAACAGTTTATGAAACGGTTTTTATGAAACAGGGCCCTGAGCATGCACTAACAAAAGCGGGTTATGTAACTGCTGTTATTAAATCTGCTGCTATGTCAGTGGTTACACAACCCGCTTTTGTCAGTGTCAATCAAGTGATGTTTCATGCGGTACCGGTATCATCATCATCATCATCAAATAATTACCATGTGCCCTCCTACCTCATCCCATCACCCTTTCCCTTTCCCTTGGTTGCCTACAAGTATGAGGTTAAATGTTGCTTGCAGGGTCAAAAATACACGGGAGTGGCGGGCAAATTCGCCCCCGAAATGCCTAAAAGAGCACCCCCCCCCCCCCCCCCCAAAAAAAAAAAATGAGCCCCCGATTTTTCTGCATGATCAGAAATCGGCATGATCTTGAAATTAGATAGGGAGCCCCCGAAATTAAAATATTTATTTTTTCCCTGGTTGCTTGTTAGTATTGGTTTCCATGGTGAGGTAGGTACACAGCTGGCTTGTGGTATCACCATGTGAGGGTGGGAGGGAGTGGATAGTTGTGAATAGGACTGTATTATTTTTTGGGGGGTAGTCCTATAAAAGACTGTTGGAAAGAACTGTAGATTAGGAAATGCTAGTGATGCTAGTATGTTTTGTATTCATGTTTCAGAGAGTACTTTTCAGACAAAACCATTAAAGGTGCACCTGTAAAGTGTCAGATATTGCCCAAAATGACATTGGAGACTTCAATCCTGTACCAAAATCATTGTAAGATATGTCCGAATGATGTGTGAAAGTTTCATTGAAAAAGAAAACTGCTTTCCTGGTTAAAAAAGCGATAATATTCGTCAGCTTTTACAACGGACGTTTATGAGGTTTATGACCCTTAATTAACGCTTTTGAGCTGAATGATAGATATCGTCATACTAAAGGGGCATTTGAAAAAATCTAACCCTATTTTATTCTTCTCTTACCATAAGCTAAACAACACGGTAGAAGAGAAACGAGGAAGCTCCAAGTAATTTTCGTGGAGTTAGACACTTTACAGGCATCACTTTAATACTGAATAAAGAAGAAATTTATTAATAGAATTGATGTTATTAATGTTATTATTTGTATTTCTTTTTCCATTTGTTGTGACAGGTTGGACTAGTCTTTGATCCCAAAGAGCGAGTCTTCCGTAAGTATGAGGGCATCATCGGCCCGTACGACGACCCAATCATCTTCATCACCTGGAACCTAGCGGAGGCGTACACAGTGACACTAACGTGGTTCGACCCGACCGATCACATAGCTGCCTCGTTCGACACCGGCGTGGAGCACGACCGAGAAGAAACGCACCACAAACCCGAGTTCAATAAGCCGCTACGACCGGGCAAGTGGTCCGTCAAACTGCTTTATAATTGGATGATCGTAGCGGAGGTGAATTTCCTCGTAGTGCCTCTCTCGTTTAAAAACGGCGTCACAATCAAGGGCGCGGCGAGCACACTGGTGAACAATGGCCCACCGAATAACGAGTATGTGGCGAAGGACTTTTCAGCGATGCGCTACATGTTTACGCTGCGTGACACGCCCACGTTGCTCACGGAAGCCCGTCAGAGGGGCTTCAAGCAAGGGGCGGAGCTTACGAGCTGGATTGATGCAGAAGTAGAGGACTTTTGGACAGTGATGGCGTTCTGTACGTCCAATCCGGCCAAGGCGCCGAAAACGAAGATGAGCGATTACGAGGACGACCAGTGCGAACATTTCCGGCTGTGTGAAGAGCAGAGCTGGAGCACGCTATCGCCGGATCCAAAGTCAGAATTAGGACTCGTTAAACCAAACGGGAGGATTAGGTGATGTGAACAAAAATATTGGAAACAAAGTTTTTCAGACAACTTTTTTGAAAAGATTGGACATATTTTTCTATTCGTATATGATGCATTTTTATTAGTATTTTTTATGACTGCCTCAAGCAAGCTTGCCACTTTCTAATTGTTTTGTTTTATTTTGTTCACAGTACTTAAGTGGATGTGTTTGGACATTGTTAACTCTTTTGTAGTTGATGACAACTCGGCAGTGGAATTACAGAATTTGGAAAACAAAATAGATCATTTGTAGGAAACATCTCTTTTGTATATTTGCGATTCAACTCTTAATGTACAGATCGCGAAGATTAGAGCAAATGGTAAAACTGGTATTGGGATAAAATCAATGAAGCAGGAGGCACACTATGCATTTTGTTTATTTACAAAAGGCAATTATTGAATATCAAGATGATGAATTAATCCATCTTGAGTGATAACATAAGGACTACGACTACGTACTTAAGATGATATAGATAGTATTTCAATTATTGAAAAAATTATACTCTATTTAAACTGATCAGCAATTCATGAACAATTCATGAACAATTCACCTCATGTTTATTGGCAAATACTAAAAAATCACTATCATATTTATAAATTTGCCAAAATTGTTTTGTTTTCTTTCAATACAAAAACTATGCCATTACCTGCTATATTCATCTTGAGAAATCAGATAAGTTTAGGTAATATAAGTATTTCATTACATCACGCTCATCGTCGGAAGTGTACCTGTACGGCACCATATATGAATATATTTTAGAAAAATTTGAACTTCCCTCTTTACTATTGTTGAACAGCATATATATAACAATTATTTTTCATGAACAGAAAATTCATATAAAATCATGTACATAATTGAGTCTAAATAATAGAATTGATGAGTTATCTATCATCCACTTTAATAGGTGATGGATTAAATCATTTATATTCTCATTTTTTGCAGAAGGCAAGATCTAAACATGTGAAAGCAGAGCTCATTTATTTGTTGAGATATTAATTAGTGAATTACATTTATTGAAAATGTTTGAATTTCTGACAGCAAATTTCAAAGCAGGTTGGCAGTGGTAATTTTTAAGAAAGAGCTGCATATTTTTGTATCAATTTAACAAATAGAAAGCAAGAAAAAACGTCCTCTTACCGTTGTTAGTGAATATTTCTTGCCATTAAAATTGTACATTTGGACTTCTATAAAAGCTGCACCTATTTATAGTATCATTTCCAGAAACTGCTTAGCTGAAGATCATCACCCTTTTGTTTTGATGGAGGAGTATTAGAAAAAAAAGAATCAATACAAAATATGTTATTTTTACTCTTTAGTAAGGATGTATTTTAACCATGTTGACATATTTAAATTTCAGTTATAAAAGTTACATAAGAAATCATTATAAATTAAATTGGTTGTTACTTTTTAAAATATAAAATCATGGTTTCATTGCATGAAATTTAGAATCATTGTTTTAATAAATGAAATGTAGTGTTAATTCATCAATTGAAAATTATATAATTTTAAAGCTTTTTGTAATAAAGGAAAGCCAATGCCCCAGAATTGTTTTTCTTTAGAATGAATTGGGGTTGTCTTTGTGTCTCGGTAATGTTCCAAAGTTAATCTACATCATACTGCAAAATGGTTGAAGAAATTATTATTTGTTTCAATTTATTTTGAAATGTCTTCCTTCAAAAATATGATATCGATAGTATCATATAATCAATCAAAAATTAAATGTGCTTTATGAATATGAGGATGATTGTATTTTATTGAAATTACATACATGTACTGCATGTTTGTGGAATAAAATCATGTTCATTAATTAATAGCAATATCTGTGTAAATGCTATGCACTGGTATTAATTCAATCACTCAAATTGATGATCTTTTCAATACATTTCATAAATTCAAGTCATCAAGTTGAGTGAGTTTGAGTCGAGTCGATAAGACATGTGAGTTGAGTTGAGTCGTTACAACACTGTCATACACCCATATTGTAGTTACACTTAGGTGGTGAATAATGTTGATGATTTAAAATAAAGATAAGAATACAAGTGTTTCTCGTTATTATTATAATAAACTTCTTATCACCAGATAAATTACTATGTAATAACAAGATTTGGCCATAAGAGAGTATGATGCAAATATAATAAATTACATATGAATGGATTTCAGATTTGTTGTTATAACATGATAAATGCATCTTTGTGGTTGAATTTGTACTACATCTATACTTGCAGTTTATAAATGAGCATTAAGTTGATGATTTCATCATTCATGAATTTTGCCATCTTGTTTTTTTGTCACAGATATTTATGGGGATATTTTTGTCAATTTTAACCTAAGTTAATTTTAAGAAATTCTAATATCTATCTACATGTATGTTCTTCTGATATTGTGTGTGCCTTTTTATAATAATGTAGTAAATAATTATGGATTCAAACAAGAAATAGAGAAGTTATTAAAATGCCCTGTTCGTAGAAGAAGCGATTCAATATTTGCAATCCACCTTGCCTGTAGTCATTGCTATGTAAGGCAGACCGTGGGCAAGCTTTAAGGTTGCTAGGAGCAACCTTTGTTAATGATATATATATATATGTACAAGTTATACAATGTTAATATGTTACTTAATATGTGTATTCACAGCAGGCGGAGATATATGTATAACATTCCTAAATGAACCTTCATTGGCCTCAAGTATAGATACAGTTGTAGTAGTTAGTTTCTTCCTAGACATATATTTAGTTTAATGGTGAAACAGAAGGCCTCGAGCAATGCTCCAAATAAGCACACAGGCCCCGCTCACACTGCCCCAGGGCCACTCAAAATTAGTTTTGGGCCACCAAATTTCATTTATGCTTATTTCCACTAGCCCAAATGGGCAACCTAATATAAAAGAATTCTTAATGTTTTTTTTTGGTTTGGGGCTACCGGATTCAGGCTTTGGGCCATATTTGACAAATCTTGTTTATTCTTGCCCAACTGCATGTTGGGCAAGAATAATCAAGTTAATTTCTAGCATTGCCCCAAAAATAATATTCTTATTAAAGAAAGGTAACGTCTTTAGTATTCCATCAACAAGTTCACAAAAATATGTTTCCAGAAAAAAATATATAATTGGAAAACGCATCACCATTCTAAAGCATGCGTTTATGGGGTCTGTATGTACGAGACTAAGTGTGTGCAGAGCGAACAAATCGCCCGGGATTCTATAGTCTCTGAACGTACGCGTGAATAGCATTGGCGCACTCGCAAATGTTTGGCCCGTATGGAACCAGGAAATAGTAGTGGTTCCGTAAGTGGTGGAAATTAATTGCTTTGTTTATGAATTACACAACCCTTTGCAAAATGTTAGGTATCTATTTGATATTACAAAACGGTACCAAAGCATATAATTATGTGTTGTTCTTTGCCTGGTGGTCCCCTTTAAGTATAGATATAGTTATTAGAAGTGATAGTTTCTCACTGCAGATTTATAATATAGTGTCATTTTGAAAGAGAAGGACACTTACAATGAATTTTTTTGTCTTGCCAGAATAATGTATGCAACTCCTGCCTTTTTACCACTATTTCTTTTTAATGGAGAAACTACAAATGCTACTCAGAAATATAGGTGTAGTGAATTGGACATTTCTTTAAAAAATAGATTAGGGGCCTGTTTCATAAAGCATTTGAATTGTTGAAAGTGTCCAATTATTGTAACTACCATGGTAACAGCTGCAATGCTGCATGCTGATTGGCTGTTGACCTAGCAGTTAGAATAATTTGCCATTTACAATAATTGGAAACGTTTTATGAAACAGGGCCTTTATCAATGGTTATACTAATATCATGCAAGAGACAGCAAATTCGAGCTGTCAATATCATGTCAAATTTGGCCCAGCAAGTTCAAACAAATTAATGAACAACAAGTTATAAAGCAAAGGTATAATTTAAAGCGCTGAGAGATGATCCATATTAGGCGCTTTGTAAATCAAAACATCATTATAATTATTATGTTGTGTGACTGTAATTTTCCATGATAGTGGTGGAAAATGTTGTGTTATATTACAGTGGATTATGCATCCACAATCTTATACTACTGCCAGAGCAGAGAAACAGAAGCATTGTGTTTAAGAAATGAATAATATCTTGAAAAGCAATTGAGATTTTTCTAAATAAAATGACAAAAAAACAAACAAAAAGATTGGAGACATTGGTTTCATCCAGTTAATACTTGTATGACTGGTATGAATTGGTTTACTTAATACATTGGTACTTAATTATGTCAACCATTTTGAAAGTGCATTTTACAACAATTATAAATTTTCCTGTTTTCGTATTGATCATGCTACAAATTTTTGTCGCAACATGCCTGTTTGCAGTTTTTGACAGCATATATGCATTTTAGACACTAGTGTGGGTGTTTTAGAATACACGCATTTTGGTCACTCAGTATTTATCTTTTATCACAATCGAAAATGGGTGTATTAACCAACAAAGAAAGCCATTTTGTGTCAACATCATAAAAAGCATCTAAGTAATTTCTTGTAGGTAGGGGAAATCATGGACACTTTCTTGAAACTCATAATGCTTGTATTGTTTACACTGCGTAACTGCCAGAGTTTACAAACAATACAAATTAAATATTGATATTTTACTTGCCTGTGTTATAGTTTCTTACCTGTAAGATGTATTTTCATGATGATGATGATGATGATACTGACAATGGTGAGGATGATGACAAATTTATGTAATGATTTTTAGGTTGGTGGTGGTGGTGGTGGTGATGGTGGTGTTTGTGGTCCTGGTGGTGGTGGTGGTGGTGGTGATGATGATGATGATGATGATGATGATGATGATGATGATGATGATGATGACGATGACGATGATGATGACGACGACGACGACGATGATTTTGGTCTGATGGTGATGATGATGATGGTGATCTGATCGGCACAAATCTTATGACAATAAATGATTAATTGCATTATGTATCATGATTACAACAATTATAATAATCATTACATAATTAGTTTGTTATCATAACGTGGAGAATCCGTTTTAAAGAACATTTTAAAGGGATGAAACAGTCCAGGTCAAACTGAATATTTCAACTAAAACTTGTGTAAGTTATCTTTAAAAACGTATAGTTATAATGCAATGATGATTTGATGGTAAAAAACCCGAAAAAAAGAAAAAACGGCTATTTAAAGGTACGGGGATATTTTGTTTTAAAAAGGCAGCCATTAACACAAGGGGGCGTCCTCCAGGCACCTGAAGGTTTCAACCATTTGTTAAATTCAATATGTGAATGTAAAGTTCGGCTGAAATAATTATTTCATAAAGAGATCATTCAAAACAATTGAAAAGCCACTTTGGTTTATTTTCAAAAAGGTGTAAGGTTTTCAAATATTTTGTTAATATTTCAGCTGTTTCTGAACCGATTTTGATCAAACAAGGTTTATTCTATCTTTATAACTGTGTACTCTTTCTAATTATACACTCAGTTATTCATAACCTCACAAAAATATTTATTGAAGCGCCCTCTAAACTCAAACCTCTGTCCAAACTACTATCCGTTTCATCATAATTTATCTAGTGTCTAGTTTGCTCTTATTTGTGTTCACTTGAAAGTACGCATATTATGTCCAATGTTTATGATCGGCTTGTTACAATGTTTTACCAATAAATTCCTGTTCTAATGCAGTATGTACACGAAACTTAAATGTACACAAAACATTGAAAAAGATATTAAGGCGGGAATTGGGATCGGAATCGGAGGCCATGCATGCAAAACCGGAGGATAATTGGGAACTTTTTATTATTGACTCTCACGATGGGTAAGAAATAGATGAAATGTTCGAAGTTGTTCATTGTACAGTAATTTAGAGAAAGGAAATAACTGGATAGGGATCGATCGAGAAGCATTAACGGGTTGTATTTCATAAAATTATTATACTTTAAAGGTACACTTGAGTATGGGTAATTCCCGAAATGCCCCTTGAAACTAAATCGGTTGGTTTTAATTCCATTGGAAATTTCATTGAATAAAACATATACAATGAGAATCATTCCCTTTCAAATGCTCTCATAGTTGTACAAATTTGATTTCAAGATATTTTATTCATAGTAAGTCTATGGCCGGGGGACATTTTGACTTTTTAGAAAAATACAAAAAATGCTTATAGACTAATTTGAAAAATAAAAATAGGTTTTTAAATAGTTGTTGATGATATCTCTATTTAATCATTATTTTAACAAAACATCAAATGCAAAATTGTGTATGAAAAAGGGCAAAAGCCAATGAGTTTTTAGAGAGCGCCCTCTTGAGTTGTAACGGCTCTTTTTGAATGATAACAGGGTTTTTACTTAGTCGTTTGTAATTGTGTATACCTTTCGAGCATGGTGAAGTTAGAACTATTAGTTTGTACCGTAATAGTGCAGGTTTTGGTTACTAAAGTTAGGTTTGACCAAAACTCAACTATCCCTTTAAATCCCTTTAGTTTGAACGATATAAGCAATCTCAAGAGCCGTATACGGGCACACGGAAGGAATTCAATTATCGAGACAAAAAGCCAAATAGAAACATAATAATATAAACGATCGTCCAACTCCCGGGGTCCAACAAAGTCACATTTCTATCTTTCTAAATAGCGCCCCCTACAAATTCCCGCAATATTCATCGAAATGCTTCCGGGAGCTTCGCCCCCTGGAATTAGCCATTAGGGCCCCCAATGTGGGTGCCCCTTGACTCAACCCATTCAGTGCTTTGAGTCACCAAGGCCCTTTGTAAGTGCGCAGAATAAAACTTATTTGTAATATAAAAATAGACTTTGTTCTTGACAATCTGCAGGGGTACATATTCTGGGAGCTCTGGCACCGGCCTATATAGACCCCTGATTCTGATTGGGTGTAATTCGGTTGAAAACTATTTTCTGTCCCCACCCCTACCCCCCCCCCCCCCTTTCTTCTAGACATCAATGTGGGGCTTCTAGCTCTCTAGCCAGTGACTCTGATAAATTCTTTCCCCCCCCCCCCCCCCCCTTCCCCTCCCCCAATCGCAAACACAGATCGACACCTCTTTCTAGTAACTTTACCGACATGTGCAAAAAGTGATGAAAGGTTGATAAAATGTATACTTTTGTGTACTTTTGTCAGTTTTGTGTCCACTAATTAATGTGCAAACAATGTCATTGCAATGACTTTGAATACAAACACGGTTATACTTTTCCATCTGATGACTAAATCGTAAATATATCTTTCTAACGAAAGGGAAATTTGAAAAACCAAAACCTGCTCCATGCTTCTATCGGTAAAACGAATGCAAAACAAAAAAAATGTGAGAGAACCGCTAGTTAAGCGAATTGACTAGATCATTTTATCATGAGAATATGATCATGACAATAATTTTTGTTTTCTCAAAACGATTATACCTCTATTGCATGTAATACAATTTTCAGCATAATTTTCTGGAATAGTCGCACAATAATGATTGGTATCATACTGTCATTTGAAAACAGTTTATAAACCTGTAGGAAAAAGACCAACACTCAGTCTCGACTTCTGACGATCACGCTTGCCCTTCTGCCATGCAGTGCTTCCGCGCTGATGACTAAAACTGCGGATACATCCCCCCCCCCCCCCCCCCAAATTAGTATTGGTCAATTTCGGTAATCCCTTTAGTTATAGATATTTGAAAATAATAAGTGATATGCCCAACTTCATATAGTGTCGGGAGACACTTTGTGAGAAAGGCACTAACATAAGTTAGTTATTGATACAAAAAACTTTCATTGGTTAGGGAGATTTATTTTGAATACTATATTAAATATGAACTAATTATGTATAGTTTATTGTATTTTGTAGTTTTTAATAATTGTATGTAATTATTGTTGTGTCGATGTGCATAATGTGTATTTATCAGGAAAGAACAGTCTGTTCTTATTTGATTTAATATAGTTCCTATTAATGTATTGATGCTTACACATCAGTGGCGGGATTCCTTATGTGCAGGGGCGTCGATCACGGGGGGATGGGGGGATATATCCCCCCCCCCCCCAATATTTGAGGTGGGGGGGATGGCCTGTATTATCATCCCCCCCCCCCCCCCCCCAATATTTGGGAGGGTAAAAAAAAAAAAAAAAAAAAAAAAAAGTATACTGGCGCATGTAATTGTGGAAGAGGCTACCATAAGCAAAACAAGAAGTGCGATCCGCCCTTTGGTTTTCTGCAAACTTGATTTCATTAATTGTGTTTATCTATAACACGCGTGTAACTCAGAAACAAGTTTATAAAACGTGAAATTGATGCCTTAGGTATGCTCCAGATTGCACAATTTCAAGCCCCAAAATGCAAAAGCTTCCTACCGTGGGAGGGGGACACCCCCCTCCCACACCCACCCCCCCCCAGGCGCGGATCTACGGGGGGGGGGGGGGGGGGGGGGGTTAGGGGGTTTAACCCCCCCTCCCTTGGGCTGCCAAGTAAAAATGTGATGTGCATAGACAAACGCCATCATGGGTTTAAACCCCCCACCCCCCGTTGGGCTGCCAAGTGAAAATGTGATGTGCATAGAAAAACGCCATCATTGTGTCCAGACCCACACAGTATCCGTATCGTCATTGGGTCAAACCCCCCCCCCCCCTTAGCAAAATAGCCCCAAAAAAATCGCCTCGCCGCTACGCGGCTCGTGGACGATGCTCCGCATCGTCATTGGGTCAAACCCCCCCCCCTTAGCAAAATAGCCACACAAAAAATCGCCTCGCCGCTTCGCGGCTCGTGGACGATGCTCCGCATCGTCATTGGGTCAAACCCCCTGATCATCCCCCCCAACCATGAGAAGAAATCGACGCCCTTGCTTATGTGAGAAAAGCAGAAAACCGAACGGGCGTTGAAATTATAATTACGTGTGTTGTTTCAGTATTGGATTTTGTTTTTGTTTTAGTTTGTCTACATATATATTTATATGTTTATATTATATAGTTTTCTTTTTCTTTCAGTTTGAAGAGAATAGAAACAGAAAAAGGTTATAAATGCCTTTTTACTAACACGCACATAATGATAAATAAGCCCACGGAAAGTTTGCACAGATTACCGGTAATGTAAATATCGCAATATTCCTTAATTAAAAGAAAATTATATTGATATTGAAATGTATATAACGCATAAGTGGCGGGAGTCCCTATGCGAGATACTTAAGCTTGTGTGTTATAATTAGTAGGTTATTTTTGATTAAAACAAAACAAAAATCAAATAAAGAAGAGTAGAAAACAAAATTAAAGAGAATTTAAATTGGCAACTATAGTCAAGTTTGACTGATTTCCATAACATAACAACATCAACAACAACCCCCACATTGTGATCGAATTACTGCACTGTCGCATAAATTTGTATTATATTAAAATACTGTACAAGTTTAGTGATGATATATTCTCAATCCTATTTCATTTGGTGAACGTTTTCGTTTTTGGGGGGATACACAAATCGTTTGGCAAGGTTTAGATACACACTAAACATATGAGGGTAAAATAAGGGTGCAAAACGTAATGCTGCACCCCAAAGATGAGGTATATGGGCACCCTAGGGCGCAATTGTGACCCCCATGATAGGGAGTGCAGACCCCAGTTTTTGGTGTAAATTTGAATTGTAATAGCAGCGTGTTGAATCCTAAAGGGTGCTAATTCATAGTGTGTACGATAGTCAGTGGCAAAGCGTCGTTGGACTGATTTAATAATAATAATAATAATATTATTCGATTTATATAGCACCTAATATGTCATTATCTCTAGCCTAGGCGCTTTACAAAAATATACAAAATAGACTTAAATATATCTTAAACTTTCGCTAACAATTATCACGTTTACATACTTACATTATTCTAAGATTAATTAATAACAATTTACAAAAAGCGGGCCAATTTACTACAAAGACGTAATTAATAAAATTTTAAAAAAGCCTAATAACAAATCAATTAAATTCAAATTTTCTGCTACAGATTTCATAATTTACACATTACAGAGATGGGTTTTTAGTGCAATTTTATATGAGTCCAACGAGGTCATAGATCGAATGTGATGGGGTAGATTGTTCACTATTTGGATACTGAAATAATGTAAAAGATCGCAGAATGGAAACCTTCTACAGGACAGCGTTTTAAAACCACCGATAAATACAAAACAATCAATGAAACCATTAAAATATCAGCCTGAACGGGATCCCGAACCCCCGAACAAGCGTTTAACAAATAAGCTTATGAACTTGTTCAGGGGCGGGATAAGGAACAACCAGAAATGGATATCAATGGTAAGGCCGGAATAAATGAGAAAAGAAGGAGAAGAAAAAAAAACGTCATGAACACACAATGGTTTGAAATATGAAAACAAACCAAAGAAGACCGTGTTTATATTCGGGGATTATAAGGAAATAATAATTGTATTCAGTTAATGTGCTAATGAGTAACGGTACAGATTAGTATTGATCAAGTTCGGTATTCGAAAGCATAATATTGTATGTATTGAGATTACATGAAATCCCTTATAAATATTTGAAAATAATAGTGATGCCCAATATCACATAGTGGCGGGAGACCCTTTGTGAGAAAGGCACCAAAATCAGTTAGTTTATAAGTAGTTATTTGGCATACTATAATATGAACTAAAATTATGTCGTGA